>JAFBJT010010272.1:37235-67235 GCA_016785325.1 Chascanopsetta lugubris | reverse complement strand
TAGGATTTGGTGACATCTAGAGGTAACGTTGCGTGTTGAATCCATCACCTCGCCCTCACCCTTCTGAGCATGTAGGAGAATCTTTGGTCGACTTCAGTTGTCATGAAAACTCAAAAGATGTTTATTATGTCCACTCTGGGCTACTGTAAAAACACGGTAGTCTGCTGGAGAGAGGATTCGTTCCTCATGAAAATATATATAATAATGGGATCATTTAAGAGTAATGTGAAAAAATAATTCATTATGGTTATAATGAACTCATGACAATGTCAGTATCTTTGTAATATTTTTAGAAGTGACAACAATCACAAAAATCTTACACACTGCACCTTTAAGTTAAGTTATTATGCAAATAATGCAATTTTTTTAAAGTAAATTATTAAAGAGAGTCAATGTGCACATGGGTTAGATTGGATGTCACATGACAGTTTAATGGAGCCTGGTGTGACACAACAATATGGATCCATTCAATCTAGAGAGAGACACATAAATGGTCCCTGCAGATCAATCACTTCACATCAGCCCAACAAGCTGACTCGCCACTTTCACATGTCACATGAGAGGAACGAGGGTGAAAAACAAAGTGGGCCGACGGAGCCGTCGACAGCGAGCGCGAGAGAAACTCTGCACCCAAAGAAAGGGAGACAAAGGCTTGAGCGTGTGGCTGGCAGGACGCCCGCTGGATCCTGAGCCATCTGACTGTGCAAGGAAGGAGCAAGTCGGACTAATGGGCACCGGTGGCTGAGCCGCAGGGTTCACTGTTAACTGGGCCGCACTAAACATCCAGGCAGCCGGCGCAGACACAAACAAAGAGGCTGCAAATAGAAAGCAGCACTGCAGAGGGATGCAAAGACTCCTGTGTGTGTGTGTGTGTGTGTGTGTGTGTGTGTGTGTGTGTGTGTGTGTGTGTGTGTGTGTGTGTGTGTGTGTGTGACTGGACAAACTCCCAGGTGTGTTGTAGGAGGGCAGCCTGCCGCCGCTGAGGGAGATGTAAGACTCTGAGGGAGAGAAATGGAGGGATGAATGAAGGGATATGTGTCCATTATTCTTTTGGCTGTCTGCAGGGTGTTCACCCACACACACGCACACACAGGCAGCTCGCTTGGCTCTTGGTGGAGGAAACTCACAGATTGGAGCATGTTACCCATAATAGGCTGCATAAACCAGAGAGAGAGAGAGAGGGAGAGAGAGAGAGAGAGAGAGAGAGAGAGAGAGAGAGAGAGAGAGAGAGAGAGAGAGCCTGTTGAGAGAGGAGAGAATGAAAGTAATCATAAAGAGTGAGAACCGGATGTAGGAGGGGAGGAGGAGGAGGATGAGGAAGCAAGGAGGGATGGGATGAAGCCTTGGGATTGTGAAGATGCTAAAAATGGGGATGAGAGCTGGAGACGGAATAATCAAGAGTAAAGTGGGAAAAGTGGCGGTGAAGATGAAAGCGAGCGAGAGCAAGAGAGAGGGGGGAGTAAAAGCTCTAAAGGAGATGGAGAGAGAGAGAGAGAGAGAGAGAGAGAGAGAGAGAGAGAGAGAGAGAGAGAGAGAGAGAGAGAAAGAGAAAGAGAGTGTTAGAGGAATGAAGCGCTCCATGAGAAAAAAAAGGGTTTTATCCAGATTAAAGAAGCCGGGCCGGCCTCTTAAGATCATCCACCTAATGAAATATGTCAAAGCCCATAAAGAAACACTGAGGCCATTTAAGACAGGAGGGCGAGGAGGAGGAGGAGGAGGAGGAGGAGGAGGAGGAGGCCGGGCGAATACGCGACGTCAGCGAAAAATGAAAAACACGCAAAAGCCCCCTGTCAATACGCATTAGCTAAGACGTCAAAGAGGAGAGGAGAGAGGAGGAGGAGGAGTAGATGGAAAAAGGGAGGAGAGGAAGTGGATCGCTTTATTTATCGCAGGGGGTTATGGGCTCTGATCAAAAAGGAAATCAGAGGGGGGAGGAGGGGGGAGGGCGTAGGTGAAGCTAGCGGTGGGAATGCTGAGTGTGGGGGATTTGAGGTCAGTGGTGGAGCTCAGGAAATTTGTATTCTGCCCACAGGAGGCTCAGAGCTGGTTGCTGCAGGTGGATTTAAAAGGTTGTGTGTGTGTGTGTGTGTGTGTGTGTGTGTGTGTGTGTGTGTGTGTTGCGATGATGCCAGGTCTCCTTCGTCACAAACCCTGTCTCTCGACATGTCATGGACCTGGTGAAGCTCTAATTATATCCCATAGTGAGTGGTGCTCGATCACCCACTCGTTCTCCTTGTTTATTCATTCATTTATTTAACAGTAGATCCTCTAATGGCCTTTTCATCAATATCATTACTTAAGTCATCACACACACACAGCACTGTATTGGGTTCAGTCCCTGTTTGCTCTGATGTATGTAAAAGCAATTTGCTGCACATTTAGTCTTTCGCCGCGGAAATGGGACTAAATTAATTAAACTCCTTTCCAGCAGAAATGTAATTTTGAAAATCCGTCCTGCTCCACGTCAAGTTCAAATGAGATAATTGCCGGTGGTTTGTGGTTTATTAAACTTTTTCTCTCTTGGAGGTGGTGATAGAATAGTTCATTCAACTCACGATTGACCACATGTTGTTGCTCCTGATCTGATGACATCTACTTCACGTTAATTTATATCACTGCAGCCGAAATATTTTGAAAAGGTGGGATATGAACTTTTCCTATCTGATTTTAATCCATCTAGAGCAGAGGCGTCAAACATACGAACATAGGATGGAAAAGTCCTGAACTTACAATGTTTAAAAACACTATTGAATAACATCATGG
Source organism: Chascanopsetta lugubris (assembly GCA_016785325.1). Classification (NCBI taxonomy): domain Eukaryota; kingdom Metazoa; phylum Chordata; class Actinopteri; order Pleuronectiformes; family Bothidae; genus Chascanopsetta; species Chascanopsetta lugubris. The sequence continues at coordinate 64,472 of JAFBJT010010272.1, read as the reverse complement.
ATCCACAAAAATTTGATAGGTCATTTCTGATGTCTTGTTTTAATTATCCACAAAATATAAAGGAGGTCAGTTGTGTTATTGTTGTGTAACTTTGTTCACATACACACAAATGGACAGCGGTGAAAGCAACGTTGAGAAGGTTTGAGGAAAGGGAGAGGAAGAAAGAAAGACTCACTGTTCTTCTGCCCGCCCAGTGATCTCATGTTGCTCTCATCTGCCACTGCAACACAGAAACATGACACAGCGTTATTAGATTCCTATAAATGCAGAATCTGTGGTAAACAATACGACATGTTTGAAACGACTCCCTGCAGAAGCATCAAAGGAGTCGGACAGAGGGAGGAAATGAAATCGAGGCAGAGAAGAGGGGGAGGTTACGAACAGATAGAGGTGAAGCAAAGAGAAACAGGGGTATCGTCGGCCACAGGCAGTGCATCATGGGATGCGCTAATAGGTTTTCATTATGCCGCCATTTCTCTTAAATAATCCCTTTCATTTTTTATGAGGTCAATTCTCCCACGAGAGGAAGATGAGATGAAATCTCAAATCTGCAGTGACGAGGCAGAAACCTCGCTTGTGCTCATGTGCCTGATAAAATAAAACATTTTCGTCTTCAAAGTTTAAGAGAAAAAAGCTATTCTGGGTCACATGACCCTGCCAAGACATAAAGAGCCTGCTGTTTCTGCAGCGGAGAGATAAAAGTGTGTCGTCCCCCCGACACAGAGCCGAGCTAAAAATGTAGAATCACTCTTTTAACCTGCATTTAAACATATTTATGTTTATATATTTATTAGTCATGGGACGACTTCACTATCACACTACACTTTTACTTTATGGCTTCTGCATAGTGATTTAATGCAGTTATGTAAATGACTTGCAGAAAGCTAGGATTCAAACCAAAAACATCCTTAAAGGTCCAGTGTGAGATTTCTGTCATTTTTGTAACTTCTAAGAATATGACTAAACAATTACATACTGACATTTTCATGAATTTATAATCATCTAAATGCCCCCTCCCCCATTAACCTATGAATGGGCCCATTAATGTATATTTACGTGAGGAGTGGGTCCTCTCTATGGAGGCCGCCATGTTTTTACAGTAGTCAAAGTGGACGTACTAAACATCCATTCAGTGGTAATGACAACTGAAGTCTACCATAGGCTCTCCTGCATGCTCAGAGGGTCGAGGGTGAAGAGATGGATACAATATGTCAACTTCACCTCTAGATGTCACCACATCTTACACACTGCACCTTTAAATCAGATTATACCAGTTGGGAAATGCACCTGTGGACACTGACATGACATTTTTTATTTTCTAATATTCGAATGTAACGTAGAATAAGTTTGACAGCAGAGACGATGAGGCTCCTAAAAGGTTTGATGATTCACTGCACTCCGAGCAACTTTGGGTAAAATCCATACAGACCATTTTCCCAAAAGCACACCGAAGCTCTTTACACTGATAAAAGCATTAGTTTCCATTCAGCGCTCGTTCAAGAGGGAACCAGAAACACTTGCTGAGTCACTGTCTGTAATAAAGTGTCTCATTCCACCTTTTTTTTTATTTTATTTTTTTATAAAATACCCTTCAGAAACATACTTATTATTATTCTCGGACACTTCAGGAGGAAATCCACACCACTTCACCGCAGATTTGCTTTTTGTGCCGCTGACTCGGCTATTCATGGCTGGAGCTGGAGCGTGTGTGCGTGTGTGTGTGTGTGTGTGTGTGTGTGTGTGTGTGTGTGGAGGCTGCAAGTCAATATGGCATATTTGCCGAAGTGTCCAAGGTCAATAAAAGAAGTTCACCTCTTTCTGTCAAGTGGTTTAATATAAGGGAAGTGACCGGGGTTTGCGGTGAAAGCTGGAATACACACAAGTGTAAAGACTGAGGGGGGGGGGGGGGGGGGGGGGGCGGGCCTCTGGGAGGCTTTGACTCTTTATACACAAACTGTGTGGACAGGGTCAGGGGATAAGTGGGCCGGGCTTGTCATCTTTACACCTGCACACACAAGTGCTGCTTTCAGGCATGTCTGGGTGTAGCTCAGTGGAAGAGCATACCCACATTGATTGCATGAGGTTGTGGGTTCAATTCCCACCCTCAGCTGTATGTGATTTAAGGCAAGAACATAGCAGGAGATGTTTTTGGCTTTGGCCCCTATGACTCTTTGTTTTCATTCTGAGATAGTTCTTCATGGGTCAAGTGATTGCGACACGTCTGCACGCAGGCACGCAGACACACACACACACACACACACAACCTTCTTTTGCACTTTGGGGAGAAGAGATGAAGAAGAAGCGAGGAGCTCTCATAGAAAAACAAATTACCACAGAGGATGGCAACAGAGGGGACACAGATAGAGGAGGGTATCGGAGTGGGTCCTCCATAATGAAAGCCAATCAGCTCGGGCCAGTGCTGCCTATCCCCAAACCTAATGAAGTGGGATTGGAAATCACAAACAGAGGTGGAGAAGAGAAGGATAGAGAGATAGATGTGAGGTAGAGGGAAGGAGAGCAAGAGGAGGAGGAGGAAGAATGAACTCCGGGGAAAAGATGGAGGGGAATGAAAAACACAAAGGGAGGAGGAATAAGAAGAAAAGTGAAGGGATGAGATTAAAAGATCAGACGAAGGAAGAGAGGAGAAGAAGGTCAGCCGGGGTTAATATGAGGAAATAAGGCCTTTGGTTTTCACCTCACACTCACACACACACAACACACACTGCGAGATTGCAGACATCACACACAAATAGCGACAGCACACACACATAGTAGACATGTTCATCCAGTCTGTAGGAAAGCCCCCGGGCTTAGGAGGTCACGGGGTCAAACCCTCGCAGGCCGGGGGAATAATGGGAGTGGGCTTCAAACCACAACAAAGACATGTACTGATAAGACGCATGTGATCACTGTTGGTCTGTGTGTGTGTGTGTGTGTGTGTGTGTGTGTGTGTGTGTGTGTGTGTGTGTGTGTGTGTGTGTGTAAATAGGTGGTGTGGGGGTCCAGGATTAGACAACAATAGGTTTTGCTCTAGAACCAACAACCTACCCATGTCCATGCTCTTAGACGCTCTGTTTCGAGGTGTGTTGTCCCAGTCGCTGATGTAGAAACCTGGGGACCTGTGCGTCGAGAACTCGCTGTCAGGAAAACAATTAAATAAATTAATTAAAGGTGCAGTGTGTAAGATTTGGTGACATCTAGAGGTTCAGTTGAATGTTGTATCCATCACCTCGCCCTCACCCTTCTGAGCATGCAGGAGAACCTATGGTAGACTTCAGTTGTTGTTAAAAATGTTTAGTATGTGCACTCATACTAGGACCTCCTAATGTGAATGAACATTAATGTGCTCATTTAAGAGTAATGGGAAAAAATAAAACATTTAGGTGGTTATAGATTCATTATCAGTATTGTTTGGTAATATTTTTAGAAGTCACAAAAATGGCGGAAATCTTAAACACTGCACCTTTAAATAAATACATGAATTAATCAATAAGAAGTCATTCAGTATCATGTGGGTTACATCACCTAAACTAGTGAATCCAATAGAAATACATAAACACACAAAGTACAAGTCATATGATTTCCTCTCTTCCAGAAATCATTTGATTTCCTCTCTTCCAGATAAGAGTCATTCAGAGGAACAATCGCGAGTTCTGTTTCCATTTAAATGAAAATAAATAAAGTTGGGGCATGAGATTCTCTCCAGCTCGTTCTGCAGATTGTTGACAGAAGCCATGAGTTCCAGCGTTTCCCTCAGACGACCTGAAAACCATTATGGATGGAACTTTGGGAGAAACAACAATAAGCCCGTCAGGCCTTTATGGACCAATCAGGACGCAGCTTTCACTACCATCATCTCATAATAGTATCATCTCCTTCTCATATGAGATGATTAGAGAAGTATCATAGCCTTCTCTCCCACACTATCATCACCATTACGTATGCATAATGCAAATAGGCTGTTGCAATTAGAGACTATAGTCTAAATAATGCATGTGCCTGTGTAATTTGCTGTAATGACTCTTCTTTATCTCATAACACAGCGGCTCAAATTAAGAGGGCCATTAGAACATAATAACTCTGGCCATGTTCAGAGTTTAATAAAGTGCTAATGATGGTGGTACTGTGCACTCTGCGTATTCTGGGATGGAGATACCTGTGGTGTGGGGGAGTTCGCGGCAGCTCTCGATTCATTTCCTCCACGGCGCCAGGGGAAGGAGGCGGCGGAAAGTCTTGCTCCGGCTCCTCGTCCTCCTCGTCATTGCCATAGTGACCGTAACTGCCGTTGGTGGTGGCGGCGGGATACGGAGCTGAGGATGAAAACAAAACCATCAGATGAAGGGAAATAACGCTTAATATTGTTTATGAGGATGGAATCAAAGGAAATGTGTTTTGGTGATTTTAACACTTTTATTCTTTGAGTTTGAGTTGAGCCTTGAGTTTTTTTGATTTTTGCTCATTTAAATATCAAAACTTAAAACACCAGCAGGGAATGAAAGCCAAACAAAATCTAAAGCCTTTTATGTTTTAATGATAACATTTGTTTTGTCAAACTCGGACATCACACACAGAGCTCACGTTTGAAGATCATCATTACCAATAAAAAGTTTTGCTAAGTTTTAAAGCTAATTTGAAATGTCAGCCGGTCCACTAGGGTGCGCTATGATCCTTGTGGAATGATTTCAACATCTAGCAAAGATCAAAATTGTGTGATTGAACCACACCTGTCCAGTTGATGGCACCACTGATTAGGTTGCAAAGATAAGGATTGACTTGATCAGAGATGCTAACGTTCAAATCAAATATGGACTGTCGCCACCTAATGGTAGAAACTCGAATTGCATGCATTAATGCAGCTGAGGGCTTTATTCCACCTTCCCTCGCTTTCTGACATTTCTATAAACTGCAAATCCCAAGAGTGCATCACTCCACTCACTCTAAACCCTTTGAGTGGACCCCCCACTCTCCCACTCCCCCCTCACCCTCCTCTTCCATACAAAATGACTGTAACCGTGCTGCCACTCCAGTCTGCATCTCCAGCTCCCTGCATCCCAGGGGGTAAGGAGAAGAGAGAGGGAGGAGGAGGAGGGAGCGAGCATGAGATAAAGAATGAATTTAAAACAGTTTGTTGGTCTTTTCTTTCTCTCTCTCTCTCTCTCTCTCTCTCTCTCTCTCTCCGTCTCTATTTAACACAACAGCTCACATAAGCTGCATTATACCCCTGTATGCAAATCCCAGGCCTGCTAAGAAGCTGTTTCATCAGCATAATGATTCCAAGGTCAGATCCTTTGCACATGAAAAGCGAGGAGGAGCACGGCGTTCGGGAAGACGCACTAAATGACTTGCTTTTCTCCGGCTATAAATATGCAGCAGAGAGACGAGATGCGATTAAGGCAGAACTCAGAGAAGATGTTGTTGTATAGGAAGATGAGATTGACGGGGAAATACAGGAAATGCCTCAATGTGAACGTACAGTCTCTGTACATTTCGTTCCCAGACTCATATGAAGCGACCTTTGACCCCTGAGCTCTGAATCCAGGCGCATGTAAATTCATTTCTGCACTTCTAGTTACTCCCCATCACTGTGATTTTAATACTATTTCTAGTTTCAAAGATTTAATGTTTTAACTCAGTTGATGTGTGAGGTCACGGTGACTTTGACCTTTCGGCTCCAAATTCTAATCAGTTCATCCAGAAATACAAATGAACATTTGCATAAAATATGAAGAGATTCCCACAAGGTTTTCTGGAGATATCGTGTTCACAATGAGAAGCGGTGGGATCAGTGGCATGCTGTTCACTGAGTGCACACACACACACACACACACACACACACACACACACACACACACACACACACACACACACACACACACACGAGTACATGTGCAAACACACTGTGTACTCACTGGGTTGCAGATAACATAAAGTACACAAACACTCAGAGCGCCGTGTTGACAATTTGACAGTTCAAATGGACAAATATGGCCGAGCATGTGTGTGTGTGTGTGTGTGTGTGTGTGTGTGTGTGTGTGTGTGTGTGTGTGTGTGGTACGACGGCGGCGTGCTCACCATTGTCAGAGCTCATGGTTGGAATGTGGGGGGCGGAGTTCATGGTGGCCCTCTGGTACCCGTCATGGCCCCTCTGCTCCTGACGATATACAAATGAAAGAGTTGTTAAGAATTAAAAACTCCCACCCGCAGCTCACAGTCACACTGAAAGCTTAATGATGTTGCTTCAAATATCAGAAGATTAAAGTTATTTCTGTTATCACCCAGAAGGACTTTTTTTTATTTAATTTGCTCTGCGTTCAGATTCCAGAGTCATTTGATGCCGTTTCATCCTGATTCCCTTCATGACCGATTTACAAGAATAGAATGCAGATGTAAACATGAGGTGTTCCTCAGGTAACCTCCTCCAACAGCAATGCATCATGGGTGATGGGATGCAGGATACGTTAATACTTGGCGTGGCATTTTTCTAAAAACGCAGTGTTTGACACAAATCTTGTAAAACTACTGTTAAACCCTGTAACCAGTCACCACCCGCCCGCCTTGGAGCTGCAGAGACATATTTTAAACAAACCCCAGAAGAGGAGGAGACGAGCGGCAGTGATGATGATGAAAATAAAAAACATATTGGATGATGATAAGTGAGACGGAAACACAGGAGGGAATAAAACATATTGTGGGATGGATATGAGCAGGAAAATCTATATGTATGGATTCCGGTGTCGCCCGTGGCAACCGTTTTGAAAAATTGTTTAACTGAGAGAAAAATGATATTTCCCTTCATGTGCACGAGTGAAAACACGGTAATTAAGATCATCCTGAGAGCACTGACAGGCTTGGTATCGAACAGCTATCCACAACTACAAAGGACCCCCCCCCCAACACACATACACACACACGCAGATGGAGATAGTGAGTGCCAGTGCATTGTGGGAATCGGTGCAGGTGGAGGATGAAAGACGCCTTTCCTGGTCAAAGAGATAGGGGCTAAAGCTGCCCCCCCACACACACACACACACACACACTTATACAGACAATCCTTAGCCACAGTGTGTAATAATGGAAAGTGTATATATCCAAGGCTTTCCCACTTCAAAGCCGCAGGGTTTGGAGACGTGCAGTCCCCTGGGTGTCATTAGCACCAGCCATACATCCTAATATGTCACCACATCACAGCTGTCAATCACTGTGCACGCAGCTCATCCTTATATATATACACATGCCACTGACATGTATCATACAATAGCCTGCATCCATCCGTCTATCCATCCCCTCATCCATCCGTCTGTCTCGCCTCGGGCTTCTAAAGCACCCTGGCAGACAGATATATTAATCCCACAACAATACCCAAACTGGGAATGTGTGTGTGTGTATGTGTGTGTGTGTGTGTCCATCCAGCACCCACCTACAGCTGCATACAATAGACTACTGAGAGGCTTAGCTCTGCCTCACCCTCGTGTGTCACCCACCCACACATCACTCCTCTGGGGACGATGTGAAAATATAAAATACACCCTCACTTTTTACAGTGTCTCTCCTCTTCCTCTTCCTCCTAATCTCCTAAATGTTCATTTACCTGTTAAGCTCTTTACTCTTCTTCGTGCTGAATGTAAAAACAAAGTTTGACTGACTGCGCGATGAAGGATGATAACCCATATTCAAGCCGTCGTCGCTTAATGCCGCAATTACGTCTCATTAGGGGTCGTTACCGTGGCAGCGGAGACGAGGTGGAGGCGTGGAGGGGTTAGCGTCGTATTTTACGGAACAACCTTTAGAGGTGTCTCAGATTTTTGATGAAATTACATGAAAGTATGACTTCATCACATGGATACGGCTCTCTTCACTATTTCAAGAGCTGGGTGATATGGGAGAACTTCATCATTAGTCAGAGCTGCTTAAAGGTGTAATGTATCAAATATTGACCATTAAATAACACATTTTATATTAATTTTGAATTGAATAGTTCAAATTAAAACTACCTGCATGCTGGATGTTTTAGCTTCATCTTTAGACGTATGGAGAAAATGCTAACATGCTAGTTCCAAGTGTTTGCAAGCTGACATTAGATTACTATAGATTTGCAGGTCTCTCATCATAATCAAGCTTAAAGGTGCAGTGTGTCAGTTTTGGGTAATTATTGTAACTTCTAAAAGTATAACAAAACAATTACTTACTGACATTTCCATGAATTTATAATAACCTAAAATATTTTTTCATTACCCTTAACTGAGGCCATTGATGTATATTCATGTGAGGAAGGGGGTCGTCTTAATGGAGGCTGTCATGTTTTTACAGGAGTAAGTGGACGTACTAAACATCTATAGAGTTTTAATGACACCTGAAGTCTACCATAGCTTCTCCTACATGATCAGAAGGGTGAGGTGATGGATACAAGATGCAACTTAGAGAACTAGGTACCAAATCTTACACACTCCACCTTTAAATAACACATATTATATACATTTTGAATTCAATATGTCAAATGCTAACATGCTAATTTGATGCGTTTGCATGCTGACAATGGATTTGCATCATAATATAGTTTAATCAATATTTAACATTCGGTTGATAAACTATGAGATAATTGGACAATTATGCTTAGGTCAATCTAAATGTAGTTCAAAGTAATGTGTTAGTTTATATTGTGATTACAGGGAGTGTTTGATAATACAAAAATAATTCCTTATGTATTTTAAACCACATAAATCCTCATTAAAATGGAAATCTGCTCGTCGTCAGAAGGTTTGAGGGTTGAATCATTTAGCCCCTGATGAAAAGGCGGCGCCAGAGACCAGAGACGCAGACGGGCTTTACTTGAGGGAACGCTTGTTTTATGCCTCTGACCCGAGGTGCCACCGGCACTGTCTGTTAGGTGATGAGAGGACGACTATGCAGATACAGAGTGAACTTTGAACCGGGTCGATGCACTTGCCCACCCCATTTCCACTCCCATTTTTATGCAATCGCACTTTATCTGCGAGCCGTTACCACGGCAATGCATCTCTAGGTGCGTTTGAAATAATCAGTCACGGTGCCCGAATGAGTGTCTGGCTCGATATCTCCATCAGGTCATCCAGTGTGTGGAATGTACACGGTTGCTTTGTGCCACATTATTCTAACGTGGCTGCAGCAGGGATTAAAGAAGCCGTCGCAGCAGGGGGGCGGGGCAGGGCGGGGGTGGGATTAAGACGTCTGTGAGAGTAGCTGTATTTTGTTTTCTCGGCACTTCAACACAAAGGAGGAAGAGATAAAAATAAGCAAAGGTTAACACATTCCGCAAAGCCTGATTTCTCTGTTATCACATGCAGTTTCACGCAGAGTCGACAGCGGCGCCGCTCGTCATTAGCGCCTACTGAAATATGCTCATTGTTTTCCGTTTCACTGTGAAGGTGAGGCAAACTGCTTATTTATGTTCTTTTCATGTTCAGGTGCAGCTCAGTGTCTTATTTGTCTGTTTAATGTTATATATGAAACATATAGTGGGTTCTGCTTGAGGTGATGAAGCAAAGGGAGAGAGAAGAGAAGTAAGACAGGGTGTTAGAGCCACACAAGGCAGAAGGAATCAGAGATGCTAAGGATCAAGTCACAATATCAAGTGCTATTATTTACTAAATTATAACTCTATTTTACCAATATTATAGGAACGAGTCAGAATCTCACATGAGAAAACTACATTTAAGTAAAAATCTAGTAAAGCACAGATTTTTCTCTTATTCTAAAACATCATTTATGTAATATTATGAAGAATAAAAGTTGTAATTTGGTGAGAAAACAAAATAAAGTTGAGTAGAATGAAGGTTGGTTGTCTATTAAAGTAAAATCATCACTTTTTCTCATTTCACTAAAACTTTATTTTTAGAACCAAAAAATAAAAACATAATTCTATGACAAAGAATTTTTAAAAATTTGGTTCAGTAAATCATATCTTATGATATTGCAGTTTTATTCTAGTATTATTTAAAACATTTTTATAAATAAAAAAATCCTTACTCAAAGTTGAAATGTTTCCCCTTGTTATATTATGGCTTCTTCTAAAGTCACAAGTTCAGAATAAATAAATTAAATAAAAAATCAAAACATTTTTACATGTTACATTTTTGTATCGTTAAACTACAACTATATTATACAATGATATTGTTACATTAGTTGTAAGTATTATTATGACTTTATTCTCATGATTCCTGGATTATTTCCTGATATTGTGCCATTGAACATGAAGAGAGTAAACAGAGTCAAGCAAAGGAGGAGGAGGAGGAAGTGGAAGAAGAGGAGGAGGAGGAGGAAGAAGAGGAGGAGGAGGCAGCAGCTGAAGAACCCCGACAGAAATAGACAGACAGGCATGCAGGAGAGTTCAGATCAGCTTTATTCAACTGAGGAGAAACAGGCAGGTGAGACAACAGAGCGAGGCGACGCTCTCTCTGCAAAAAATAATAAAAGGGGAAAAAACCATAAAGGAAATAAAATAAAATAATAATAATAATATAAAAGTTTAGAAACAGAGAGAGACAAAACAGGGACATGGCAGATTTATTGTCAGAACTCTGCAGTTTGAAGAGAGCAGGAGAGAAATCATCAGTTAGGGGCGCGAGAGACAGAGAGAGAGAGAGAGAGAGAGAGAGGGAGCAGTGAGAATTAGTGCTGCTGGCAAAGGAAAAGCTTTAAGTCAGATGAGTGTGCTCCACTCTGTCATAAGCTACTGGAAATAAAATACATTTTCTCTACGATGTTAATCAAAAATATTTCACGTTTCAAACGTTTTTGATGAATCCACCCGATTTGAGATCATGTTGGACTTTGATTTGGTGGTGCTGTCAGGTATAAGCCTGGCTGTGTGTGCAGTATCTGTTGTGTGTGTACATGTCGGCGTGTGTGTTGTTGCGCGCGCGTGTGGGCGGGTCTCCGTACATCTGCCCCGCCATGGCCCGGATGTCTTCCGTGTAGCCATCTTGGATGTGGATGGGATCCAGCGTGCGGCTACGCGGGGGCCACCGTGGCACGTTATAGAGAGTGGCGTGGTCACGAGTGGGCGTGTACCTTTCCCCGCACTCTCTGGTGTTTTGGGTCTGACTCTTAAAGCCGAAGCCGAACTCGTACCTGGTAACCCGCCTGTACCCTTCATCATCACTGCTCCCTACGTCCCTGTGAGCCAAGCCCAGCATGTACCCGCTCCGCCGCTCCCTTTGGTTAAACCCGTGTCTGGCGTGCGGCGTCTCGCCGTGACGCTGGCGGTGGGTGTGGGGCAGCGGCTCGGACGCCCGCCTCCTCAGCGCGGGGAGGAGGGAGGAGGAGCGGCGGGGCGGAGGTGGCTGCTGCCGCTGAGGGCAGGTATCACCTGCTCGTACCTGATTGCTGGAAGCTGATTGGGCGTTGGAGTGGAAGGGGACGTTCGGAGCCGGGCTGGATGACGAGGTGGCGCCGCCCAACTATGGAAAACAGAAAGGACGATGTGATGTCATTAGATTCCAAAGGATCATCCTGCCACCTGAACATGGAACACTCTTTAAAAGGTGCAGTGTGTACGATTTTGGTCGTTTGGTTGCTTCTAGAAATATTACAAAACAATTGCATTCTGACATTTGACTGATTTTATAATCACCAAATGGGATAATTTTGTTCCATTACCATTTTATGTATATTTATATGAGGAGGGGGGTCCTCACTATGGGGGCCCCCATGTTTTTACAGTAGTAAAAATGGACATACTAAACATCTTTTGAGTTTTAATGACAACTAAAGCCCACCATAGTTTCTCTTGCATGTTCAGAAGGGTGATGGATGCAACCTCACCTCTAGGTGTCACCAAATCTTACACACACAGCACTTTTATCTCTGTGTCAGTGTATCTCTCTGCTGCAGCTTCACTGCTGAGTCAATTAGTAACAGCCTCATGCTTCATCCAGGATAGCCACTCTTTGTACGACTGAGGTGCTAAAAATCACCAAATTAACACCCAAACAAATCGAGACAGTGGCTGGTACAGAAATAGCTTGTTTCCCTCATGTTTTCTTTTTTCTCTATCTGAAAACTGGATCTAAAATCAGCCAAAGTGAAGAAATGAGGAGCGACCTGGTTTCGTTTACACAGTCAACAGTGCTGACAGCAGCGCAGAGGAGCCACATACATACATACATACATGTCATTGATTCTGTGGCTTATGAATAATGTTGGGAGGGGATCAGGTTTTCATAATGCATGATGAGCGCTCGTTAATCTTTCATGTGACCAAATCCGAGTGTGAAAATGTGAATGTGTTGCCCCACTTCCTGCGAGGAGAGGAAACATAATGTGGCGAATAGAAGAGATGGAGAACAGGAAGCGGAGAAATGTGTTGATTTAAAGGTGCAGTGTGTGTACGATTTTCGTCACTTTTGTCGCTTCTAAAAAAATTACAAAACAATCCCATCCAGTCATTTTCATGAATTGATAATCACCTCAATGTATTATTTTTTTCCCCCAATTACCTTTAAATGAGCCCTTTAATGCCTATTCACCTGAGGCGGGGGTCCTTGCTATGGGGGCCGCCATGTTTTTACATTAGCCCAGAGTGGACATAGTTTGAGTTTTAATGACAACCGAAGTCCACCTGCATGCTCAGAAGATTGAGGGCGAGGTGAAGGATACAACATGCAACTTCACCACTAGATGTCACCTAATCTTACACACTGCACCTTTAAATGCAGTTAATACATGTTGGTATGTTTACGAAGATAAAATACAGCAAGATGATCCTTCTGAGGCTTCCTCCCTCTTCCAAAATATAGCACTTCCATGACCTCAAAACGTCACTCCCCTCTGTTTACGTTCCTTCTCCGCCCGCGGGAGCTCGATTTCTGAAAATCCAGTTAGCTTGAAATAATCTGACAAATTGTGAAAATGTGAAGTCAACCCGTGACTCGCCCACCGATGCCAACATAATCCCTCTACCTGTCTGGGTGATCGCAGCACCACGAGCTGGATGGTGCCTCGGGCGTTGCCCTCCGACGACATGGAGCGCCGCAGCGTCTCCATAGCAGCGTGGTTGGAGCGGCCCAGTAGCGACTCGCCGTTCACCGACACCAGCTGATCATTGACGTTCAAGCGTCCGTCCTGTCGGGGAGAAAGAAAAGACAACGATGTCTTGAGTTGTGAGTGAGATTTTCAAAATAAAAGTCTTGTCATTGAAAGATGCACTGTGTAAGATTTCAGTAAATTTTTGTCCCAGAGTGGACGCACTAATTATCTTTTGAGCTTTCATGACAACTGAGGGCTACCATGGGTTCTCCTGCATACTCGAATGGGAGGGGTGAGGTGATGGATACAATATGAAACTTCACCTGTAGATGTCACCAAATCTTACACACAGCGCCTTTAAAAAGGCTTTAAAAGTAATAACGTCCAGACCACAAAATCAATCTGCAATAAAATTAGTTTTTAAAAAAAGTTTTAGAGGAATAGAGGCATAATGTGAGAGAGAGGGGGATAAGAGGGGATGACAAAGGGAGCGAGCGGAGTGGAAAATGGAGGACGGGATGTCAGGAAGAAAAAATTGTGGAGTTAGCAATCTACGGAGAGTGGGAGAGCCATGATAAATACATAGAGCGGCTAATGGAATAGCCTCTGTGGGCACTAAATCACTTCTAAGTGTTTTAAATAGCAGCCTCTCGTAGAGAGGCTACACGGAATGGTGCCCTGTAGGGAGGGAGGGAGGGAGAGAGAGAGAGAGAGAGAGAGAGAGAGAGAGAGAGAGAGAGAGAGAGAGAGAGAGAGAGAGAGAGAGAGAGAGAGAGAGAGCGGCGCATGGAGAGAGGAGATGAAATAGACAAAAAATCCATGCAAAGGGCAAAATGAAAAAAGGACAATAAAGATGAAGGCACTCTGAGACACTAAAGACTCTCATGGTGTGTGTGTGTGTGTGTGTGTGTGTGTGTGTGTGTGTGTGTGTGTGTGTGTCAGTCCATTATGGTCAGTGCTGATCTTTGACCCTATCTCATTAACAAGGCACCGTCTGGCCTAACCCCTCCAGTGCACACTTGGTTGGCACCACACACACACACCCGTGCGCGCAAATGCGTGCGCGCACACACACACTCACGCACGCACGCACGCACACACACACACAGACACACACATATATATATATATATATATATATATATATATTTTGAATATATATATATATATATATATATATATGTGCGCCTGTATCAAATCCAAGGACGTCATCAAAAATTGATGTGTATTCTAAGATAAGTGCGTCTCTGTAGTCTGTGCCTTTAATTCCTTCCTTCTCTGTGGAAGCAGCAGCAGCAGCAGCAGCAGCAACATGTAATTTTAATTTATCATCTTAAGCTTTGAATTGATCAGACGACGGCAATAAAGTTTTTTTTAAATATACATAATTGAGGCCTAGGGCTCTCACGACAGACCAAACTGTTTAACAGAAATAGGTTAGATCTCTCCATGACTCCTCGTCTCCTCCTTTCTTCGCCTGCAGTGTGAATGTGTGTGTGTGTGTGTGTGTGTGTGTGTGTGTGTGTGTGTGTGTGTGTGTGTGTGTGTGTGTCAGACTCAGGGGACACCCGGGTTCCCTCCTCTGTCCCGGCCTGATGCTGCACAGTCTCATCAGGCCTGTGTAGCTGCTTTTCATTAGCATGGATCAGCACTGAGATGGACGGATACACACACACACACACACGCACACACACACACACACGCACACGCACAACACACACACACACACACACACACACACACACACACACACACAGACAGACAGCCATTCCCTCATGTATTGTGTTCCTGCTGAGTGTCTCCACTTTTCAATTTTCTCTTTTTCCCCTCATTCCGCCTCCTTCCATCTCTCCATTGTTCAATCTAGCTTCATGCCGTCTCTCTCACTCGTTCACCTCCTGTCGCCCCCCCCTCCTGTCTGTCTCTCTTCCTCCTTCACGTCTTCCTTCCTCTGATGTGGCGTCTGGTCCCAGAAAAACTGTTTTTGCACACATGGTACCGGGCCGTCAGAGCACTATCCTCACCGACAGCTGTCTGAAAACCACTTCTGGGAGCACCGCGGGGAGCGTCTGTCTGGCCCAGTCCCAGACCCGCCATTTTATCTGCAACGCCACACTCGTCTCCTCGCCACCGCATCACATATCTGGGAGCGGCGACGGGGAGGGAACTAGCAAGGAGGGCGACGTATCAAGACCTGGCAGAGGAAGCTGAAACTATGACTTAAAGTGATGTAGATTAGAGGGCGGCGGGGCGCTGATGTAGGAGCATCCCGGGAGGTTGGCGGTCAAAAGTCAGGGGAAGTCGGAGCTGTGGGAGGGGTCGGGGCCTCAGAGAGAGAGAGACGGGTACAAATGCAGAGCAAGACGAGATAAGAGGAAAGAGAGAATGTGGGAGAATACAATGAGAATGAAAAAAACGGTCGTCACGGAGACAAAATCAGGACGATTCACAGAGGAAGCCCCTCGTGAGGAATGAGACAACTATGTCTGAGTGAGGGGAAGTATCAGGGGTTCACATGTATTTTTACGCAGCTCCGCCGCCATGACAGGAAGTTAATTGAGGCGTTTAAAGACTGTATGGAAGCTCTGATATGGAGATACAGGAGAGAGAGAGAGCACGTTAACACTTACTACTTCGTCTTCTGTCTCTACTACTAGTACTGTGGTACTAGTACTTTTATACATACTTTGTACTCTAGGGAAATCAAAGCCCATGAATCCTATCAATGATGATGATGCTGTGGATAAATGTGGATATTCACATGTGGGGCAAGGTGAGACATGACTCCGCACTTTTGCAGATGATTATAATTTAGATGTGAAACTCAAAGGGGAGCAAACACCATCTATGCCTGCAAGTGGAAACATTTCGAAATAAAACTAGGACATTTGCATGTACTGGCCATTTTAAAAGTGCCGTGTGTAAGATTTGAGTCGATTTTTGTCACTTCTATCTGTAGAAATAGAATGACAACAATGACATAGACATTTTTACAACTGTCTAATCACCCCAATGTATGACTTGCTTTTTACTTAACCCGCAAATTAGGTACTATCTTTTGAGGGCTACCATAGGTTCTCCTGCCTGCTCTCAGGGGATGGGTGAGGTGATGCATACAACTTCACCTCTAGATGTCAACAAATCTTACACACTGTACCTTTAATGTGGATATTGGAGATTTGGAGATTCAAATGTGGAGAAAGGTGAGACGTGACTGTTTTGAGGTGATGATTATTTAGATGTGAAACATCTCTGCCTGCACTGCGATGCCACTGCAGTCATGTTGACATCAAGCGTGACAGAGTTCCACACAGGAAGTGGAAGCATTTCAAAATAAAACTAGGATATTTGCATGCATTTGGCCCATTTTCAGGAAATTACCCAGAATTCAGAGCATCTGTGAAAGCTATGAGAACTACCTTGTAGGCGGCGCCCCCGTGGATGATGGACTTGATGAAGATGCCCAGGTCCTCACCGGTCTCTCTGGACTTGTTCCCCTTCAGACTGACACCCAGACCGGCCGAGCCTGACTCGTTGAGCGGGATCTCGTACGTGAGCTGCTCGCGTCCATCCTCCAACAGAGTGCAGCCAGCCTCCTCACCTTTCTGAGAGAGGAGATATAGAGTTAAACATACATCCTTCACCTTTACGGCCTATTTTGCATAATAATGCTCGCGCCTAAATCACAGTGATTACTTTGGAGTGAAGAGATGGAAGCGCGCTGCAGGGAGGGAGAGACTAAGAGAAAAGGGAATGAGGAGGAGAGGAGCAGGTGTGGTGCAGCCGCCGAAAGAGAGATGAAGGTGTGGAGAGCGGAGGAGAAGAAAGCCAGTGTGGAGAGGTTATTCCATTTGGAGATGAAAAGGCGCAGACGGAGAGCGAGCCATTTCTAAAGGAAACATAATAACCTTTTCATACTTCTTCCTGGAGCACGGTGGAGGGGGAGGAGGAGGGGGAGGAAGAGGGAGGAAGGGGAGAGAATGGAGCCGCGGAGGAGCATTTAAAAGTAATAACCCATCCCTGAGGTATACACGCTTCTCCCATCCACCCCCCCAGCCCCCTTTACATTTCTAATCTCTCAATCTGACCCCTCCTCCCTCCACCTCTGCTTTCCACAGGTCTCTCTCTCCCTCTCTCTCTCTCTCTCTCTCTCTCTCTCTCTCACCTACAGGTATTAAATCTGAGGGAAATGACCGTGGCAGAGATGGGGGAGGGAGGGCAAAAAAGAGCAACAAAAGGGAAAAAAAGGGAAAACGTCTGTCATTAGAAGATGGCAAAATGGAGAGAGGGATAAAATGCCGGGTTCAGTCACCCGGGACGAGGAGGCCTGTGGAGAGGAGGCGCCACTTCTCCACGGAGGAGGGTGAAGAGGGAGCGTGTGCACATATTCTTTTATTCCTGCTCACTGCTCGCCGCTCACGCTCAGAGGGTCAGAGAGAATTCCAGTGTTTATTTGGTGTCGCAGCTTTAAAGGATTGCGGCGGCCTTACATCACACACCTCAACCATGGCAGCCATGTCTCTCCATGCATGAGGAGGATGAGGAGGAGGGAAGACGTGGGAGGTGAATATGTCCTCTGGTATATTTTTCTTTTTCCTCACCCGCACCGTTGATCCTTTGTCAGCACAACTCGGCCAGGTGCTTAATTAAAACAACAGCACGCTGAAGCCTGCAGGCCGAGAGGAGGAGACGGCGAGAGGCTCCAAGAGTGTGAGTCAGGGACGGAGCCGCGGCGAGAGTGAGAGGTGGAGGAGGTGAAGAATGTGAGGTCGTCAGCAGCGAGCTAGTCACAGCAACCTCCGGGGCTGGGAGGTGGAGAAAGTGTGCAGTTCACAGGGTGGCCTCTTGAGGCCGTCTCCAAGAGCGGGTCAATCCCCATAGACTCCCATGTTGAATGGAAATGTTGAAATCCTAGTGCAAACTACTGTATTGGTCTCGGTCAGAGACAGGTGTTACCATGACAACTGTATGGGGGTTGATTTATTTTCTAACTTGCTTAGTTCTATCTTATTGCTATTTGAAACCGTGCATAGTTAAGGGGCGTGGCTTCTGCAGTGACACCTGACCAAGCAAGTTCTGTGGATGCTGAAAAAGCTCTACCTGTGCTCTGAGCATGATGGGATCGAAGCCCCTCCAGCAGGTTCTGGTTCTGGTCCAAAACCTCACTGGGATTCAGTCTGCATGTGTAACTCACACTTCTTGAAACATCCAACTTGAAGCGATAATGATGGAAACAATTTAGTCAAAAGCACCAAAATGAATAAAACATACGATAGGACGCCATGTTCCACCTCCAGTCTGTATCTGTGAGTATCTGACTCCGGCTCCACAGTAGCTCTCAGGTGTTGATTCACCTCCACACACACGACTCATTCTCACTCCTACACAGCAGCTTCAGCGGCAGCTTATTTTTATCAACACTGCGCGCTGTTACTCAAATCCCTGGGAATTAAAGAGACAATCCGCCACTTCCTGCTGGAGAGGGAGTCTCACATAGCAACCTGGGAGGTTTTCAAATACCTCTGTGATCTCGCCATGGCAGCGGCAAGAACAACATGGCGAGGTGAAGGCAATCAGTGGTAAACAATATTGGTTATTAAAGTGGAGCGTGTTTATTTATCGTGTCTCGCTGCTGATTCCAATCTATTGACACAACCAGCTGAATCTCAGTGGTGGTCTCACACACGCTAATATCCCCTCTAATGCCCCTTCCTCAGGGTAAGATTGTGTCCCCCGGGGTGGCTGAGACCCCTTGGCTCCGATCCGTGACCCCCCCTGCCCCCCCCCCTTTCTCCACCTCAGCATTGGCTCTTTAACAAGCTTTTGGCCCAGAGAGAGACCACCCTCTTCTATGCCCCAATGAGGAGACAAAAGGGAGCCTTTTCTTAGCCCCAGGGTGGGTGGGTGGTGAGGAGAGGGTGCATGTGTGTGTGAGAGGTGTGGGGGGTGGGCGTGTGTGTGAGGGGGGGGTGTACACAGTGATTACACACAGAGGCTTTTGTGGCTGAGGATTTCTAAACGAGGGGTTTCAAAGCGGCGAGATTAGCCGTGAGAGCGACATTCAATTAAGATGAGATCTCGCTGCACTCGGCGGCGGCGATGACGGAGCTGCCAATTAATCGCCTTAATGTCGACTTCCTCGTCCGCCGCACACCTTTACCTCCCCGACCACGAGCAAAATGGCTGACGGCAGGATTATGGCGAAAAAGTGAAAACTCCACCTTGAAGAGCAGGAAAAAGGATAACGTGGCGAGGGTGATGATGAGGCAAAAAAGCGGCTCTCTGCTCGCCTACACCTCTTCCTGTGAAGCGCCCTATAGGCTCCAGGTGGCACCAGGTCGACCATGTGCGGAGCGACCCCTCCATCCTGTCCTTGGCCCCCTCGCTCATAATCCCATACACGTATCACGCTGCTGCTGCAACCCACCAAACTCATCTCCACCCCAAACCTAAACGAGGCGCAAAAATGCTGACGGGAACAAAAGTGTGATTAGGGAAGTTATCACTTTTTAATTAGTCGGAGCAAGTCGGCGCATACAGGAGATGAGGCGGAGACGCCGCTTCCTTTTGTTTCCTCATAATGAGGATGATTCAAAGGCTTTATAACGACGCTGTGGACCGAGAGGAAGCCGCCATTTTACACACTCCATCACATCCTCTTTGACTGAAACTCATCAGTCATGACTTCCTATAAAACATTTTTAAACAGGTGATATGAGAGCTGGTTGAAAAAGTGACCTTCGCGCTTTAAACCTAAGAAAATGATGAATCAGCGATAAATAAGTGGCAGGGACAAACATCACAGCAGCACCTATAGGTGCAACCTGGGAATAGGTGAATGACACCTATTTAAAACATGTTTACATAATCATGAAGTGACTTAAACATCTCATCTGACACTGGTATTTGATCTTAAGTCGATATTCATTATCTGCAGCGGAGACGGAGGCGGCGAGGTCAGCTGGGGGAAACTCAGAAAAAAAAAAATAGAAATTCAGCCAATTAATCTGAGCAGCCACCAGATGTAAGAGTGTGATAATGAAGCACTAATTTGCATGTGATGGTTATTTTAACAAACAAGAGCAAGCGAGTGGAGCCGCAAGGACGGGAGGAGGCAGATCTGTGTTTTTTTTTACAGTCAGCACCACAATAAATATTCATGACCGGCTCAGACAAACACATTTCCTCTGACAGAGGAGGCAGATGGCCGCGTCGGCTTAATGCATCGCCATCAATGCTTTTATTTGTCTCAATCTGCGACTACTTCCTGTTTGTGAGAGAGGGGCGAGCAATCGGAGGAGGAAGAAGGAGGAGGAAGAGGGCAATATTCCTCCTTAGTTTGTTTTTAAAGGGGACCTATTGTAGTTTTCCTCACTTTTGGAGTTAAACACACTGTTATGGAGTAGAAGTATCACTAATAAGATGGTCGAAACCGCATAAAATGACATAAACGCATGTTTGAGTAATTGAACAAAAACAGAGGCAGCTTCAGCAGGAGCAGCAAAACCCGCGCTTTGCAACACAAGAAAATGAGTGACGTCACCAAAGTGGGCGTGTGTGCGTGTCTGCACTAGAGGATGTCAATCAAACACCGGCACTCTTCAACTCTCCTAAACTATGCAGCTCGAAAGGGCATATGATCTCGCTATGCATTCTTGGCCGCCGGCGCCATTGTTGTAGTTTGTTGTCGTAGATGAGTTAGACACGGTGCTGCAGAGACAGTGGCACAAACACGGGGATAAATGGACGGAACAAAATATAAAGGCGATGGACCGAACCGAGACAAGCTGGACCCTGTCCCGAAGGCTCGGTATCTCCAAAAAATGAGTCAAATCGGTGAAATTGATCCGAACGAGCACAGAGACTGGACAAGAGATTGAAATGACCTGAGCTGAGCTTGTCCTCTATATCGTCAATGGAGTTATTATACCGGCGAAGAATTGATTCTTTAAGGGCTCATGGACTAACAAACTTTGGGTTGGCGCAAGACCTCCGGATGTTCCACGTTAAAGAGAAGACCCTCGTCATTTCTGAGGTAAACAACACACTTTCCCTCACTGTCCCACGGTGCTGTTTGTTTGTTTGCTTTTGACGAACATATGTTGGTGTCTGCTGGACACATTTGTTTCTAACAAACTATATTTTAAGCCTGGAATCCACTCTGGGAACGCCACTCCAACCGTGTCGGATAAACACGTTGGCTATGTTAATGAGTCTGGAGTGCGCGACTTCGGTAAAGATAGAAACAGATGCACAAATCCGGACTTCTCGGTTCAATATCTCCGAAAAGGAAGAATGTAAAAGTACAGTTGACGGCTCGTTCTGTAACGTACTGGACACGCTCCAACAGTAGGTTTGATCCAATAACCAGTTTCCTGTTTGAGAAACAACACTGTACCTAATGCGCTGGATTCGTTAGCCTCATGGCTACTTCGGTTAAGACAGAAACAGATACAGTACACAGATTTGGAAGGTTGTAAAGTACAGTTGATGGCTCGTTAGACTTCCTGTAATGTAGCGGACAAGCTCCCTGAACAGCTTTCCCATGTTCAGGAAACAACACTGTTCCTAATGTGCTGCATCCGTTAGCCTCACGGCTAGCTCAGGCTAACATGACATCGCACAGTGGGACTTTGAACCAAGAGGTCTAATATCTCTATCTGTAATCATTTCAGCGTGATTGTACGCTTCATTCCAGCTCCATCATATACGGACCTACTCTTATGTTCATGTTTTGAACTCAGTGGAGCGAATGACGGCTCAGAGCTGCCTGTGAGGGTGAAACGTGCTCGCTTAGAACGCGGGACTAGCCTACATTTTCAACCAATCTGGGATCGCCTACCGATCACCCAATCAGGAGATAGAGACGTTTAAAGGAGGGTGGGGGGAGAGGCAAAACCCCGTGTTTGACTCTTAGAAGGAATGCCTGACTTTGGAAAGAGCTTGTTTAAAAAAACAAAAGCGTTTCTGAGACTATAAATACCGTTTATCATCATAATAGAGGTTAAAGAACAAATAGAGAGCCTCTTAAATGGGCACAATAGCTCCCATTTAAGGACAGAGTGATCACCAGCTGGTGCTGCAGTGTGTGTGTGTGTGTGTCTGCATGTGCAATATATGCTGCTTTTAATGGTGCAGTCTGTAAGATTTGATGACATCTGTAGGTGCAGTCGAATGTTGTATCACCTCACTTTTACCCTTCTGAGCATGTAGGAGAACCTATAATAGACTTTAGTTGTCATAAAGACTAAAAAGATACTTAGTACGCACACTCTGGGCTACTGTAAAAACATGGCGGCAAGTGACAAAAAGTGACAAAAATGACCGAAATCTTACATACTGCACCTTTAATGAAGATATTTTATGTCCTCTTTATATTTAAATTGATGTAATTCCTTCACTGTGCATCAGAACGCAATGACGCAGATACTGTGGGACTTCTGCATGTGTACCTGTAAATAGTGTATGAGAACGTGACTGTGTGTGTGTGTGTGTGTGTGTGTGTGTGTGTGTGCATGTTTGTGCACTTAGGGGAACATCAAAACTGTCTTTGAAGTGGAGGACTGTGCTGATAAGGGCCAGCTCTCTTACAGGGGCACCCAGGATTTCAACAGCCTCCATCGAGCAGTGAAATCTCTCTCTCTCTCTCTCTCTCTCTCTCTCTCTCTCTAATGCACATACACAAGCAAGTGTTAGATGAAGACTGTAGAGGCTCTTCAAAGTGCACTTGTTATGCCAAGACTGCCGGGCCATTAATGAGGGCAAACTATTTTCGGAAGCAGTAACTCGGCTGTTTAAAAGATCGTGTGATGTCTGTGCAAAACATTGTGTGTGTGTGTGTGTGTGTGTGTGTGTGTTTATGTGTTTAGGAGTTGTGCGAACTCTAGGTGTGAATATGCATCAGTCACTACGAAGCCCCATGCGTCCTCCTTGCAGCTCTTTGAAGTAACGGAAAGGGAATCATCGGAATAACCACTGAGGACAGAGGGGAGAGAACACAGGCCCGACGGGTGAAAACATGATTTACACAAAGCAGGAGGCTTCAAGGGGCCACCACTGTGTGTGTGTGTGTGTGTGTGTGTGTGTGTGTGTGTGTGTGTCTTTAAAGAAATGTGTGTTTATTGAGAAATGTTCCCCGTGATGTCAGATTCACAGCCCTGACAGTGACCTCTGACCCCTCTGATGGTAAACGCTCTCTTATCAGCCGACGAAAGCGGACACGCTCCCACGCTTCCTGCGGGTTGGCAGGGGCCCGGCGACTTCCTCCATCATAGCTGTGTCAACAAAACCAAAGTGGGACAGGAAGGCGGGAGCGTGTGGCCGCCGAGTGTGCGGGGGGAAAGGCGGTGGAGGTGAGTGACACTCAAAAGAAGGGGTGGTGAGGTGCATTTGTTTTCGACCTACCAGCTCCCGGGGCAGGAAGATGTCCTCCTGCCGCGCAACCACCACACACACATTCTCGCCCTGCTTGGTGCTGCGCAGCATGGCCACCAGTTCCTCCTGGCTACGGCCTGTCATGTCCACTCCATTCACCTACACACACACACACACACACACGCAGACAAGTAGATTAAAGAGAAGTGTATAATCCACGGGCAAGTAGTAAAGGATCAGACGTACTTTTAAGATCAGACGTTTCCAAATTCCCACAAATCTTTCTGTCTCTAACAAAAATTTCAAAGCAACAGTTTAAAAGATGCAGTTTGTAAGATTTGGTGACATCTATTGGTGAAGTTGCATGTTGTATCCCTTCCCTCACCTTTCCCTTCTGAGCATGAAGGAGTAACTACGGTAGCCCTCAGTTGCCAATAAAGCTCAGAAGATGTTTATTATGTCTGCTTTGGGCTACAGTAAAAATGTAGAGAGGACCCACTCGTGATGTAAATTTTGGGGAAATGTGAAAACAATGTCAGACATTCCTCAAATTGTCAGTATATAATTTTTATCTACAAAAAAATTGACCAAAATTGTACACACTGCACGTTTAAAAACTTAATTTGGATTATTGCCTCCACAATTTTTCTAGTCAAACAAAAAAAAAAACATCTAAAATGTTATATTTCCAAGTATGATGTGTAAGCAAGTGTCATTCCTCAGTTTGACCAGCAGGCGCGCCATTCAGTGAGCTACAGCTTGTTTTTAAAAGTACAACCAGGTGGATATTCCCTACCTCCAGGATGCGGTCCCCTGGCTGCAGACGGCCATCTTTAACTGCTGCCCCTCTGGGCAGGATGTTCTTGACCAGGATGGGCCCCGGCCCGTGGATGGAGGAGTCCCGGGTCACCACGGTGAAGCCCAGACCCTCCACTCCTGTGGGACAGGGAGAGAGAAGCCTGAGTCAGACCCTGCAGACAAGACTTCATTATGAAATGTAGAACTTTTTAATTTGGTTTTAATTGAATTTACGCCCCCCCCCCCCCTCGTCCGTCTCCTCCTCCCCCTCCACGGTTCTCCCTCCTGCGTCCGAGTGAAACCAGTCTGAGGTCTCAGCCTCATCCTCCACATTAACTAGTGTTTAACTGACTGTTTTACTCCAGGGGTTCGTTGTCTGGCTCAGCCTCGGAGCGAGCGGGAGAGGAGCCGGATTAGAAAGACTCTGCCTTTAATTTCACGTGTGAGCGGGCTGAATGGTGGCTGATGAAGGGAGGTGGAGGGGGAAGATGGCGGGAGGGTGGAGGAGCAGAGGTGATGGGGAAAGAGAAAGAAAGAGAGAGAAGGGGGCGGGGGGACCAGAGATATTTATTCCCTTCCCGAGCTTCCCTCCCTGGAGAGGGGACGTGATTTCCACAAAGATTTTCCTTGTGCGTTTGATCCTGCGTTTATCTGTGTGTGTATACATTTACAAGTGCGTGTGTGTGTGTGTATGTGTGTGTTTGAGGCCAAAGACACACACACACAGACACACACAGAGCCATCAAACCCCAGAGCCTCCACCCTCTCCCTTTTTCACGGCCTCGCAAGCCCCAAGCCATGAGTGAAATCTGCCATCCTCTGTGTGTCTGTGTGGAGGGCGGGGGGGCGGGGGGGCGGAGCAAAGCCGGCGTGGCATACTAAAGGCAGCGAGTGATGCTATCTGGTCTCTGAGCTAAGCCTCTGCCTGCCCTACATTAGCGCACCTAAACCTCACCACCTGTCAATCACACGGAGAAAAGAGCCTGTTGCCAAGGGAGAGGGTGTTAGAAACCCCATAATATCCTCTGCTCTGATCTTGCATCAGGTGAAAGGATAGAAAGAGAAGAAAAAAATCAAACAAAGGAAGGATGGAGGGAGAAGGAGGAAATAAAAGAACGTAACAAAAAAAGCCTTTGAGGTGGAACGTGTGGAGCCTTACTCCCTCTCCACTTTCATCTCAGTGTCCTCTCTCACCTGGACTGTGTGTACGTGTGTGTGTGTGTGTGTGTGTGTGTGTGTGTGTGTGTGTGTGTGTGTGTGCCGCCCAATTACAGCAATCCTATCAATGCCCCTTAATGCCAAACACAACTCATTCATGGTGGCGAGACGTTATTCCCATGTTATCGACACAGGGGCGTCTCGGCACTGATGTGTTTTCAGAGGAATCACAGATAAGCAGCATCCACTCACTTAGTTAACAAAATAAAAGCCCCAACAAGGTATTGTCAGTGGAGGCTGCATTAAAGTTCACTGATCCAGAGAGTTCACCAAAATGAAGTTAAAATATCATGTGTATACAGACACTGCCATCTTGATTTTGCAGTATCTGGATACTGTGCGGTAATAAGATGCTACTAATAGAAGAGGAGGTGGGGCTTAAAATGGAGGCAGCCAGCAGGGGGCAATCGAAACGCATTGGCCTAACTTTGCTTTTACTTTTAAAAATGTCCGTATCCTGTGCATGAGATTGTGTCATGCTTGATGTTTGCATACGAGAATGTAGCAGGATATCTGTTCACAGCGCTCCCTCGCTTTCTTAACCTTCAAAATAAAAGTCCCATTTTAGAAAACCACATCATCGTTTCAAGTCCAATTTGAGTGTTTCTCTGTATTTCTGAGCATAAGAGAACTATTTGTATTTATCAAAATTGACTGATATTGTCTACAAAATATAATTTCTGTATAATTTTAGCCCCCAGTAACAATCTGGGTTTCTTATGTAATTATATACAAAAAATAATTGTAAAAGAATAAATGTCAGGTCATGCTACCTTTCCTCAGGTCGATCCTCATCCTCTTGCCGCCCTTCTTGTTGGTCAGGTTGGCCAGACCCGGAGGCACCGGGCTCCTGGAGGCCGTGGAGGAGCTCGCCCGTCTAGATGAAGGCGAGGGGGAGGAGTCCTGTCTGGACTGGGGCTCCTCTGTTGCTGCTGTGGTCACGGCCAGTGGGCTCTCCGGGGTCTTGGCACGTGTGTCCGGTTGCCTCATCTCTACCTGGGTGATGGGTCTGGTTTCTGGTTTGGGCTCCGGCTGGGGGTGGGGTTTGGCGTGGAGCACCACGGGACTCTTTGTTCTGGCTGTGGGGTCTTTGACGTCGTTGCTGAAGAGCTGACCGATCAGGCTCTTCTCGTAGCGCAGCTTGTGTGAGACGGGGAGAACTTCCAGACGCACAGAGGGGGAGCCCATCGCCTGTCGGAACACGTCCTGAGAGCTACGAGGAAACAAGGAATGAGGGTCGTTAATGGTTTCACTTTAAATTTGGACTCCTGCGGTTGGTTTGGGACGTCAACAGATGTCTACTTGCACCACAGCATCATGTCAACACCGTTAACTCAGCAGGATGCAGTTCAATGGACCCATTTAGTGAGGACACAGGAAGTAACAGGAGGTTGTGTTTGCAGGAAAAATGAACAACTCTTCTATGGAGGTGGATGTGCTGCAGAGATACGCCTGACAGGTGAGCTTTCTCTCTCTGTGAAAGGAGTTTGATTGACAGGTGACAGATGAGTGGGAGCACAAACACACAAACACACAGCCGAGATGTTATTCTGCTGCTTTTGAGGCTCAACTTCCTAATCGCATCACTGTGGCATGGAGGGAGACAAAATCTAATTTCAAGGGTTGTGTTTTTCCATTTTGACTTATTGTTTATTTCACAGTCACACGGCCGAGACACACACACGCGCGCACGTGCACATGCACGCGAGCGAGCAAACACACACACACACACACACACACACACACACACACACACACAGCACTTCAGATGAAGGAGTGAATGAACAGCACAAAGTGATGTCAAGTGTTGTGAGAATTTCATGGCAGGTAATAGAGGAGAGATTG
>JAFBJT010010272.1:20417-34704 GCA_016785325.1 Chascanopsetta lugubris | reverse complement strand
CCCCCCCCCGCGCCCCCCGCCAATAAACGCCATCCTACTCCAAATTTCTGGGGAGAGCTCTGAATATGCAACTTCACCACTAGATATTACAAATTTTACACACTGCACCTTTAACTTAACTCCAACACCAGCCCAACAATCATTATAACACACCCCTCTGTCACTGTCATCCTGCTCTTGTTAACCTCTGCCAGGGTCACACACATGTACCGTACACACACACACACACACACACACACACACACACACACACACACACACACACATGCACACACACACACACACTGACACTGACACACACAATTTGCATTCTTATTGCTATATCTATTGCACACTCACAACACCATCAGTCAAATTCCCCTAAATTGAATTCACAGATACACACACGCATCAAATTTACATCTATTAGGAAACATGGTTATGTCTAAATTACACATGTACACTCACTCTCTCTCTCTCTCTCTCTCTCTCTCTCTCACACACACACACACACACTTTGATTTTGCATACAATGATGGTGAGCAATCAAGTCAGGACAGGAGATACATGGGTGCACATGCACGGATGCACGTGCACACACATACAAATGTAGTCGTAAATGATTATGCAGTGTGTGGCGCACACAAACACATACACACACGCGCGTTTACCGATGACGGCATGCAATCAAGTCAGACATGCACACACACACATGTATTACACAACCCTCCAGAGTGCGCCCATTTTAAGTGCATATGCGTCCAAAAATCACGCGGTGCACCTAGATATATTTAATAAGGAGCACCCTGTGCTCCCGCCAGGGCTTGCGTGCACGCGTCTGGATTAGGATGTACGGTATACCGGTATTTAATAAGTATCGCGGTACTAAAGTAAGTAAAGTAAGCAAGTAAAACAATACAAACATGACACACACACACG
This sequence comes from Chascanopsetta lugubris, assembly GCA_016785325.1. Lineage (NCBI taxonomy): Eukaryota > Metazoa > Chordata > Actinopteri > Pleuronectiformes > Bothidae > Chascanopsetta > Chascanopsetta lugubris. Next base: position 33,786 of record JAFBJT010010272.1, on the reverse strand, counting down.
CGCAGATATTAATAAATAGGAATAGGACACAGACAAGGCAGACATAGCTTGTTAGCACAGCATGCTAACAAGCCTCAGCCTCTCCCTGATACAAACTCAAACAGTCGCTCCACTGGGAGCAAAAAGTAAACGAGGCCTGAGACAGATGGAGCTCCCACTTCGAGTCGACTTCCGCTACATCAATGGCGGCAGAGCGCCGAACACACCGGCGGCCGGGACTCGCAGGCAACCGTGCCCCCGCTCGCACGCCGCGGCTTCCTCAACTGCAAACCATCTGTTACCGTAGCGAACTATCTGCGAGGGGAGCCATGCCTCCATTGTATCACAGTGCTGTCAGGACACCGCTGTAGTGTAAAATACTGAAAAATCACCATCTGTCAGCCGAGCCCAGACTCCCTCTGAGCATGGCTGAGTTATTTTTAAACGGATGAGAGAGTTTTATTTTATATATTTTTTTCTAAAGCAGGAAATCCTTTATGACGCCAGGGGATGTCACAGACTCGGCTGTATTCCTGCATGCGGGACAAGACAGGTGAAGGGCCGTGATGGACAAGTTAAGCGTTGCCATGGCAACAGTGTGACTGGCAGCTGGGAGAAATGATGATAGAACTTCCACCATCCCACCAGAGGTTTGTGGGTGATGGAGCCAAAAATGGAAGTGGTACTGATGCGGTTGCCATGGTGACGTGCCTGCACACGCCCCCACATACAGCATCTCATTTGCCTTCACACACGTGCACTCTAACAACCTCACGGGTTAATATAGCTTTTTCATCTGACGCTATTGAGCTGATTCCAAATGGACTACAAACATGGCCGCCCAGCCCCAGTAGTAAACAGGACTGATCTTTCCAAATACTATCTAATCACGGATTGATGATTTTAATATCAATGTAACTGAATTTGCTTTTGCATCATTCTATGATATCACACACAGAGATGTCACCCACAACACACACACACACAAGACACAGAGAGTTAATCCTAGTCTCCATCCCTGCACCGTACCATGAGCTGTCTGCTTCACACACACATTCACAATCTCACACACACACACACACACACACACACACACACACACATATGCACGCACACACACACACACACTCGTGCATGCCCACCCTTACCTGAAGTTAAACTTGCTCATCTTGGCCGGCGGGTCGTCCGTGTGCAGGCGGTCCAGTGCTCCTCTCAGCACATGGCTGATTTCCTGCGAAAACAAAGCGATGAACAATGTGATCAGTTCCTACATCCCAGAATAAACACACACACATGAAAAGCACTGTCAGTCAGCGAGAGGAGGCCCTCCGCCTATTAGCAAATCAAACTAACGACACCATCAATCACCTCTGCGGGGGGAACGATCGCGTGCGCTCTGCCTCCTCTCACACCGCCACTGTCCCTTCTTTAGGTCTGTCTATGGATATTTCTCTCTATCTCCTTCTCCCTCCCCCTCCCTCCATTTCTGCCCCGTGTTGGGCAAGGCTCTATTTTTAAATCTGCAAAAAACAACAACAACAACACGACAACCCCGGGGGCAAATAAAGAAGGAGGCGACGACAAGGAGCGTCAAACTGCTTTGTGAGCGCGCTGCTGTGGCGACGACGGCCGAGAGAAATTGCCCCGAATCTCTAAAAACAAGACGGGAGCAATTAGGTCCTTCTGCCTTGTCACTTTCTTTGTGTCACCAGCGTTACTCACCAAAAAGCTTCCCCGCCTACCAGCCCTGCTCCTTAGCAACCCCCTCACCACCACCACCACCACCACCACCGCACCCCAGGTCCCCGGTGGACCCTCTGTCACACGGCGTGAATACACGCTTTCACGCATACGTCTCCTACAAACCTCACTTCCACATCTTCTGAGCATCACACGAACACACAGACACACACTCACACACACACACACAAACACACAAAATTGTGTATTTATGAAGACAAACGCACATATGCTGCCTGCACATACTGACCCACTTATCTGGGCAGTGTGAGATTAGCCAACAATAGAGCGTGTGTGTGTTTGCGGGGGCAGGAGGATGAGGTCTATTGTTGCTGTGCATCTTCCCGCAAAACCATTAACCACATGCAACACACTGTCCTCCTCCTCCTGCCAGACACACACACACACACACACTCAGTGGACGAGGCAGTGACACTTCCTTTGGGAACAGTGGGCTGGCAGGAACACATGTAAACACGCATCACAACACACTGTACATGCTCTCCAGCACAGGCTGTGGTGTGAAGTGGTACAATAACACAAAAATATTGTGTGCACGTACACACATATACACACTAAACTCACTAAGGATCACGACATAATGGCCGTTGTGGATCTAATCCCTGATTGAGAGCACATGACATAAAGGCAGCAGCTCCTGCCGGGCTCAGCCAATCAGCTCGTCCTGATCGATGCTCCCATCTCAACACCAGGAAGACAGATTCTAGACATCACAGCCCAAACATGTATGTTGCAATGCTGCTTGTGTGTCCTTGATGAGACAATCGATAATATGTGTAGCATCATACACGTATCATTATCATTGATGGAGACATATTTATTAGTTGATATGGACATTAAGTTCTAATTAAGACAATAAAATACAGCCCTGGTAACTGCTTCATTTGAAAAGGGTCACAGAAGAAAATATCAAATTAATATAATCTCAATTTCTAGACAATCACATTTTGTTTGCATTGTAACATTCAATTTGACCACTGCCTTTGCGCTATTATACAACCTGTATAATAAATGCACATGAATAAAAACAGTAAGTATTCAATCAGAATACTATCTCTTTCACCTGAATTTCATATCAGTAAATGTAAAATTGTAATAATCAATATTTTGAATGTCTCTATTATGTAAGATATCACATGGTTTTCCCGTGGAAGAACACAAATATAAATTGTGCAACCTGTCAAACCACAACTAAAAGGTTGTCTGCTCCTATACAGTGGTGTGTGTGTGTGTGTGTGTGCACCATTTGTAGTCTGAGGTATGTGTGAGTGACAGGCCATGTGAGCTATGAGGTGTGTGTGTGTGTGTGTGTGTGTGTGTGTTTGTGGTGTGTGTGTGTGTGGTTGTCAGACGGATGACTAATGAGGTGTTGGTTTCTTTTGTGTACTTCCTCTAAGCGGCTGTAGTTGTCTGCTGCATGTCAGGTGCTGAAGGAGTAATGTGTGTATGAGTGTGTGTGTGTGTGTGTGTGTGTGTGTGTGTGTGTGTGTGTGTGTGAATTTACACTACAGGATCACAGCTTGGTTGTGTGTGTGGGGCCCATGCTACCTGACCCTAGTCATATCTATCACATCAACTGACCCCAGAAACACACACACACACACACACACACACACACAGGAGGTGGACACAGGATTTCAGTGTCACTTCCTCACAACATGGCTGAAGGAAACATCAACAAAGGACAGAGTGTAGCATATTAAAGGTCTCCTCTTCTTGCTGTGTTGACACGTGTTGCATCAGTGCAGCAGAAATAGCAGGAGGCGCAGGAGGAGCAGGAGGAGACACGTGGGCGGGGATCAAGATGGAGGAATTGGGAAAAATGAGAAGCGGCGGCGGCGGAAACTCCGCATTAAACGTCTCATTTATTAGCTGTGATCGTGCGGCAGGATGTTCGAATCAATTAAAGGGTCCGACCGACGCGTGTTTGAGCGGCGCTCAGCCCTTTTGCCACTTTCATGAACTCCTCAGATAAAGACAGCGTGTGTGATCTGCGTCTACCGCGTGTGAACCAGAGGCGAGGGGAAGAAGTGGGCCGACCTCGGCCTTCACCACCACGGCCACTGGAATCAATGGAGGGGGCCGACCGCATATTTATCACTCTATCGGCCTTAATTACACATTAGCTGCCTTTCAATACCTCCTTCAAGACAAAGAGCATCTCAAGTGTGTGTGAGTGTGCGAGTTCAACATGTTTAAGTGTGTGTTTGTGGACGTCTGAGAGTGTACGAGTGCTACACGGGTGGAGTGGGGATGAAGTGATAGCGTATTGATCCCTGGAAGTCCATCAGGGCTCGGACTCGATGTGCCCATGAGCTGTGACGGTGCTCCATGCCATTCACACACACACACACACACACACACACACACACACACACACACACACAGACACACACACACACACACACACACACACAAGCCTCTTTGTTCTGCATCCCTACTCCTGTAATCAGACTGCTGCTGTCGGGCCTGAAAACAAACTATCACTCACACGCTGACCTCTGAGTTTCTGTACAACAACACCATAACCAGAGTAACATTCTAACACTGAAGAACACTATGTGTGTGTTGAGGATTATGGGTTGTGATCAGGCAGGTGTGCCTGCACCTACAGCATGACACGGTACATTGTACAAGGTACGAGTCATGACGGCTATTGGGGAGGACATGTAAACTGTCCACACGCTGATGCCTGGACTTTGCTGAGTCATCACTGACACAGCAGGGCAAAACAAGGGGAGCCCTATTCTCTCCTCCTCCTTAAGTGAGTTTTGGTCTCTCACACACACACACACACACACACACACACACACAGAAGGCACCAAACAAAAGTTCCTCTGAATGAATGCCTGTTTGGAGAAGAGGGACTTGAAGAGCTTTTCAAAGTGCAGCCTGAGGCTCGGAGCTGCTGGACCACAAAAGGAAGGCTCAGTGAGTCAGGGATGGACACACACACACACACACACACACACACACACACACACACACACACACACACACACACACACACACACACACACACACACACACACACACACACCAGGGGAGCTGATGTCATATTCTGTTTACACATGTTTCACTGAAAGTTAAAAGAAGACTCGTTCACTTTCAGTTTCACATGATCCACTCACCCTTTCAGGAGATCCGTTACGCTGGTGCTCAGGTGTGGGCGTGTTTCTCATTTCGTAGGGTGGAGCTATGGCCGAGTCACTGCTGCTCCTCACCAGCAGGGGCGTGTCTGGAGGGCGAAAGGTAAATGACATCAGACGTAAGGAGCCAGACGAACAAAGATGATTCAGTATTAGAGCAGGAGGTGAGGAGAAGATTTTGTGATGTTTTTATTTTTTACAGCTATTTGAATTAACCCTGATCATCCGTGTGATCAGTCCATAACATGCAGTAACAAGACAATACAGTTAGTGCTAAGCATTGCCCTTACATAGTCTCATGAGACACTGTTGTGCCGAGTCTGAAAAGACAGGAGGAGGAGGAGCCAAAAAAGATGATGTAGTGCATTCAGCTGGGTTATGCATTGCTATTGAATGCCAATTGGAGTCAAACCGATTTTAAAAAATGATTTAAAAAATATTTTACTAATTTAGAAATATATTTAATTGTGGATTACTGATGTTAAGTTGATTAATTGTTGTGGCTCTAGTGAGGAGTTTGCAAGATCTCTCCATGTTTGCGTGGGTTTAACCACAGACTGTGTGAGAGTGGGTCAGTAACCATTCATTGACCCGTCCTGGAAGTTCTGCACCTCTGTGCCACTGAGACCCAGATGACGGGCAGATGAAGTGATGGATCATGACCATTTCTATCAGTGTCTCAGTCGTATAGTTACAGAATCATTGCAGCCCTGAGGGGAGCTGACATCTTTGGGGAACTTCTCCCAGTTGAAATGAACATCAGGGGGGAGGCTCATGGGGCCCGGCAACTTACAGCAGAGCGTGGAGAAAAAAAAACTTTCCTGACACCTGGAAATAAACTTTCAGAAAGAAAATGAAACACTTCAGCAGCATGATGTGATAAATATAGTCTTATTCCACAGTGTTTATGAATGACTCGCCCACAGGGAGGACCACCACCGCCCCAACCCCCCACACACCCACCCATTATATACATTCTCCATATGCACAGTTGTTGCACCCACACTCTCACACGTAAACGAGACATGGGAGATGTGACATGGGCAGGTCTGAATTCCAAATTTAAACCCACTCCAAAGAATCTAATTTGGACCTTTGTGCCGCTCTCTTCCTTTTAATATCCACCCTGCAGGGCGCAGCCGGGTATTTGTGGAAGCACAGACCCAGAGGGGGCGGGGGCTGATGCTTTCAAATTCAACTTGACAGATGAGAAAAAAGAGGGGGAAAAGTAAGAGTGAAACAAACCAAAAAAAAGAGGAGAGGATGGAGGGGAGGGACAAACGGAAGACAAACGAAATTCTCTTTCCTGTAATCAATCTCTCTTTAGAGGGTCAACAGCAGGGTCCGACGTGGTGAGCATAGAGAGAGCAGGGGTGTGTGTGTGAGTGTGTGTGTGTGCGTGCGTGCGATGAAAAATTCCAAACATCTCAAACACAAAAGACACTGAGACCACATGATAAGATTCGTGTCATCGTTTCTATTCATTATCATTAACATCAGTCTCCTAGTAGCACGACTCAGCGCTGACTCGCTATCACTTACGCCTCTCGTCAACGTTCCCCAACGCTTGTTTCCTTTAATCAAGGCCCTGCTCTTCTTCGCAGCTTTATCAAGAAAATCGACACAACATGGCGGACGCTGTGCGGAGCAGACGTCATGTTGAAACGACACAGAGGACGTGATGATTCGCGGTAATGAAATGAGCTTTGATTGAACACAGAAAGGTCTTGGGGCGGAATTTGCCGACAGGATAACACCAGACAGTGTTTCCACTGATTCTGCTGAGTCAAGTCAAAACTGGGTCACACCCTACAAGTTACATTTGTCTAAATTGAAGCACACAACGAAGTTTTACACACATTTGTTAAAACGTCCTCTATTTCTTTTTTTCAGCAAGTTCCGCAAGAGGAAACTTTAAAGGTGCAGCGTGTAAGATTTGGGTCAATTCTATTGGTATAAATGGCACTAGCTTTTACCATTAACCGAAATGAGATCTTTAAAGTATATTTACATCAGAAGCAGGTCCCCCCTATGGGCGCCGCCATGTTTTTGAGTTTTAATGACAACAGAAAGCTACCATAGGTTCTCCTGCATGCTCCAATGGGAGGTGTGAGGTGACACAATATGCAACTTCACCATTAGATGTCACCAAATCGTACACATTGCACCTTTAAGAAAAAGCCACAAATAGAAAGCAGTGAAAAGAAAAATAGGAGTTTCATTGCTCGGCCCTCGTGTTTGTAATATGCATGAAAAAAGCTATATTCTCTATGTTTGGAGGCGGAGTTTGTGCTGTTGTGATGGAGGGGTGGAGTCACGGTATCGGTCAATCGCAATCTAAGTTGCCAATTCTGATGCTTCAAAGCATCTAAGGACAAAAACTTAGTGTTACATGACAAATGGACTTCACATCCATCCTTCTGCACAATGTCAATGACGTGCCATGGTCACAGTCAGGGTCCATTACCCATAAACCCTCCTCCAAATCTGCCTCCATCAATCTGCCTCCCACCACTCAGACCTCTGAGCCCAGGGCCGTGGCCCTGCAGAGGAACGTGAGGGTCGTCTGGCTTTGATCTTTGACCTCTGCGGGGTCAAGCAGCGTCACAGAGGGACGGGGATATTGATGAGCACGACAGTTGGAAGGGTCTGAGGTCAGCTGCCGCTTGGACGCTCGTAAATAAGATGGCAGTGCTTATGGAAGGTGACTGGGCTGCATGATAGACTCCACCCACTAAATTCATCCCTGTGTCCACTTCAAGCATTCCCAAGCTACCTTCACTTGTTCCCTTCAGGTTCCCTCTGCTCCGCTCTAACTAGGCTGCTTATGTAAGTCTGCGAGCACAGCGGTTTATTTTCAGAGCTTCCTCTTGTTTCCACTTCTGTGGAAGATCTGAGGTGCATCATGTTTCGGGCTATGTATGTGTATGTGTCTGAATACACACTTTAATCAGTGTGTATGCCTTTGTTTGCCTTTGCATGTGCAAGCATGCGTGCATTCTGTGTTTGTCCTATATATACATTTATTGCTAACAGTGATTGTGTAAATGTGTGTGTGTGGATGTGTGTGTTTTCATGCCACAGGCCATGGTGTTCTTGTTTTTCTGGCAATCGATAGGCCAGCTCAGGCTCAGGCTGCTCATGGAATGATGCGATAAGGACTCTCTTCCTAGAAGTGTGTGTCTGTGTGGGTGTGTGTGTGTGCGTGTGTGTGTGTGCGCGCACGCGTGTCAGCAGATCAATGCTGGTCTAATCATCCCACCAGGGCGATGGGAAGTCTAATCACCCCGTTCAAACAAGCGGCCAAACCTGACACACAAACACCGTGATGGCTGACTGATTACTGAATTACTCCTTGTCCTAGTGGCCACCACTGCTCTGCCTCCACTCCTGCACTGTAACCAGATTATTGAAAGAAATCAGATTAAGGTGACAGTGTGATTAAAGGACATGCTTTGCAGAGGCCTAATTTGATCAGTTATTCCAGTTTGTATGAGTTGTTGATTTGTTTAGACCAGGGGTGTCAAACATATGGGAGAACCAGGCAGTGGACCGGGGAAACGCACGGAGCGCACCCGGCAGCAGCCTCACCTGAGGGCGTGCGCCGGCCTAGCTCCCGCTGGTTTTCATTCTTTATCAGCCCTGCCACACACAGCGCCTAAACCTTACACTTGCATTTGCCAGTCCTGGCGCACACCACCCTCGACAGTGGACCCTCAACACGAGGGTAAAGGTCAATAGGTACGCCGCAAGAACAGAGAACTTTGTTCTTGCTCTGAGGGCTGCAAGAACACAATGATGTCCTTTTGTTCTTGCAGCCCTGGTTTGGGAGTTCTTGCAGCTTGTTCTTGACAAACAATCTGGGCAGAACTTTCTTCTTGTTCTTGTGTCTGACAGCTGTTGTGTGATTGGTCAGAACTTTCTTCCTGTTCTTGTGAAGTATAGTTATGTCCTGGCCAGAAAGAACTTTGTTCGTGTTCTTGCAGCCCTGGGATCAAGAACACAGTTCTCTGTTCTTGCGAAGTACGTATTGAGCTTTAAGGCGGCCACGGGAGAACCGGGCAGCGGACAGGGGAAGCGTGCAGAGCGTACCCGGGGGCGCGGGCTGAGCTCCCGCTGGTTTTCCTGGAAGTCATCAGTTTATATTATGATTGTACTGGTTCGGCCCACTTGCGATCAAATTGGGCTGTATATGACCCCTGAACTAAAATGCATATATAATGTATATATACGGCACATATACTTTTGAGTAATGAAATATAGGTATTTAAACTATGGCAATGAAGTTATCACCTTGTTATCACCCTGCTGTGCTTTTCATTTGGGAAGATTAAATTCCAGGGAAATGCTGACTCATTCTAACATCTGAAAACGTCAGTCCCTGGTTATACTGGGGACAGATTATATTCATCCATCCATCACCCAGATGAATATCGTTTGTCTTTTACATGTGACCTAACACCCGGTTACACACACACACACACACACACACACACCCACACAAACACACACACACACACACACACACACACACACACACACACACACCCACACCCCCGCCCCCCCCCCCCCCCCCCCCCCCCTGAGGACCCTCCCAGTGGTGGATCTGTGTGTATGGGGTTGTTTAACCTGCCTGCTGTGGCTCCTTTGTTGCCCCGCGTCCATGTGCGCATGTCCCAGTGACAGACAGCGGCCCGATTGCATTAGTCTGCCTGTGTATGAGGGGCGTCACAGGGTCACACTGTAACTGAGTTAGTCAGGGTTCAACGGGACTGGAGGGCTGGGGTTGAGGCAGGGGGCAGGAGGAGGTCCCACTGGGTTCAAAACAGAGTGGGGATCGGTGGGAGTGGGAGAGGGGCTGGAATGAGTCCATTCACGCTCGGCTGGACCCCGGGCATGCTGACAGGCTGCAGTGCTAATCTAGTTAGAGGTGGGAGCCATGCAGGGACCAGGGGAGCAGGGCCGGCCATGGGAGTGGGCTTCTGGTGCGAGTGGGTGATGGGTAAGGGGGTGGGGGCTGTGGCTGTGGAAGGGCAGGTGGTGGAGGCTGAATAGTAAAGTAGGAGAGGAAAAGCGGGGTGGGAGGAGGGTGATGGTGGAGGGTAGGTGTGTGTGTGTGTGTGTGTGGGGGGGGGGCAGCAAAACGACAGGGCGATTACACAAACCCTTGTTCAATTACGTCCAGGCTCATTTCCTCCATTTGCTCCTTTTATCTTCATTCTTACAGAAAAACAGATCAATGTGAGGCTGCGGAATAAAAGGCCAAAGCAAAAACATGACCGGACAGAAATTCACTGACAGTGAAATCAGTCTATATGTGGAACAGACTGCGGCGGCGGCCCAGACAGACAGAGATTTCCCCAGACGCCGGCTTCCTTTACACTTCTGACTGACTGGCTCTGTGATGATGCTGCTTCCCTCTGGAGATGCTCCATGACCCACTAACTTGTTCACTCTATTTTCCCACTGCAGGAAAATATGACTCAGTTCAAAAGCTGCATTTATACGGCACCGTGACACCTCACACTTTTTTACAATCTGCGCCGCCGAATGGAATCCAGATGCACATTGAATTCTCAAATCGCTTCTTGCAAAATGCAACGGCCGCCATATTTCCGACACGTTTGCGATGTTGACTCTCAGGGGAGAGGTGAGACAGGAAACAGGAAGACGACATCGTCCTCCACCATGACTCCAAAACAATCTGCATGCGCTAATTTTGATGTAGGTGAAACGGGAGATGAGAGAACGCAGAGTCAGCGCCACATCTGTTTTCACACGTCAGGAGCAAGAATGTCTTGTTGCACAGTGGGTTCAGGTTACAGCTGTTCACACACACACACATATGCACACACACACACATACGCACACACACACACAATGCTGCCTACTGTTTTTCACACAAACGCAATAGTAAAGGTGTTGATTAAGCATTGCTTTACCTGTGATGATTTTCCGCGAGAAATAATTTCATTACACTCATGCACATAAATAGATTGTAGATGATAACATACTTGCTTTGAGGCTGGCCTCGTTGACCTCGATCTCCCCTGTGATTGGCTCCTGAGACAGCTGGTGTGGGTGGTAGTGGAAAGGCTCGGGGCTCGGGGCGGCGCTGGAGCAGTTGGACATGTTGTCCCTGGGACTGTCCGTCCGGCTGAACTGGACTCGGTCGAACGTGGCCACCAGCTGGAAGACAGACAGGAGAGAGAGACAGACAGACAGACAGTCATTAATCTGAAGGCTTCTACACCAAGGTGAGGGTGACAGTCGACACGGTGTGATTCCTGGCGTCTGCGGCATTTCCGCCGAGTCTTGATCGCAGCGCAACATTACTGTGATTTATCCGGCGAGCGGCGGGGAGGGAGAGAGGCAGCCTGCTCTGTTCTGCAGGTGTGCAGGTGAACGCACGGCTCGGCTCGTCCTAGCGCTGCACTTCCTGAAAGGTGAGCGGCGAGGAGGACACATAACAGGAAGTGGCGAGGTGTTAACAGTGAAACGAGATGTGACAGAAGAATGAGAAGCTGCCAAACACGATGATGCGGCTGCCACAATGAAGAGGGGAGGGAGGGCAGGGGGATGACAAACAATCTTAATTGAGACAGGGACATGATGGCAGATAGAGCAAAGGGGAACGTGTGTGTGTGTGTGTGTGTGTTGACCATGGTTTGATAAATGGGCGCGTGGCGGCGTGACGCTCTCATTAGACGGTGCCGGAGAAGGAAATGACCACTTAATGAAAAGCAATAACCGCGAAGGAACAGAGGATGGAAGTGGAACAACAGACGAGTGGAGGATGTCAATTAACAACAAAGGAGTGTGTGCGCGCGTGCATGTGTGTGTGTGTGTGTGTGAGTAAACAATAAGCTCTGAGGAGGCGATGAGATATGCATCATCCATCACGCTGTGACGCTGCCTCTCACCTCAAGCTCCCGTGATTCAATATCCCCACGACACCTGGACGACTCCATGCAAAGGATCTACAGTGCACGTGTGTGTGTGTGTGTGTGTGTGTGTGTGTGTGTGTGTGAAGATTAGAGCGAGCAAGTGAAGGCAAAGATGAGGAATGGAGGGGAGAGAGAGTGAAAAGAAAAGAGCGAACACCAGGAAAACAATCTGATTGCTCTGCTTGATTGATGCTCCTCTGACTCTCTCTCTCTTCTTTATCTGCTTTCCTCTTCCCCTCCTTATCTCCCTCCCTCCCTCCCTCTCTCTCTCCTGAGCCCCTCGTTCGCCCCAACTCGCTGACGGCATCAATCAGACCAGAAGTCTCAGATGCGCCACCGACGAATGACTTCTTCGGAGGCTGGTGGTGATGATGATGATTTGTTTTTCAGTGGAGTTTATTCTTCACGGCCCAATGAGTGAGGGGAGCGCGATGATGAAGGTCGCCCTGCTGCTGCCGCATCATCATCATCATCACTCAGTGTATCAGCACGATCACTTCATTTGGGAACAGGCTGCAGAGCTACATTAACTTTTTTCAGATGATGAGTCATCAATAACCATTAATCTGATCAAGGGCCTTTGGATGTAATCTGAAATATTCCCAATCTAAACGAACGGAAAGAGAATTGAAGAGTTAAAGGTGCAGTGTGTGAGATTTTAGTCATTTTGGTCACTTCTGAAATTTTTCATTTTCATGAATCTATAAATGTTTTATCTTTTCTTTTTACCTTTAAATGAGCGAGGGAGTCCTCTCTATGGGGGCCGCCATGTTTTTACAGAAGTAAAAGTGGATGTATGACAACTGAAGTCTACCTTAGGTTCTCCCGCATGCTCAGAAGGGTGAGGGTGAGGTGATGGATACAAAGATGCTACATCACCTCTAGAGGTCAGTACATCTTACACACTGCACCTTTAACTTTTTTCAGATGATGAGTCATCAATAACCATTAATCTGAAACATATTAGAAATATTCCCTATCAAAATCTAAAATCAGACTCATGAAATAAACAAATTGAGAGTGAACTGAAGACTTAATTAGACTCAAAGCTGTGAGGCTACAGGTACACTATGACCCCTGTCAAAATAAATGGGAGGAGCCAACAACAGGTGAAGCAGATGTGACAATGGAGAACATGACTTGACAGAAAAAGGTGCATTGCCTTGAACAGAATGAGGGAATCCTCCAGGTGTGAACATTGTTGGAATATCTAATTGGAACCTTCAACACAAACTGTTCTCCAGGACCTGGGATGAAAAACAAAAACCTTGACCGGTTCACAGGGTGCATCCTCCTCCTCTCATTCCTCTCACTCCCTCCTGACTCTCATTAGTATTCCAGGAAACTGAGTTTGGCCTTATTTCTCTCGCTGTGTCCGACTGGGGATATTGACATGGACCCGAGGAGCCTGCATGTCAACCAGTGCTGAATAAAGTGACCCCACGCACGCACATGCAGACACACACACACACACACACACACACACACACACACACACACACACACACACACACACACACACACACACACACA
>JAFBJT010010272.1:0-10437 GCA_016785325.1 Chascanopsetta lugubris | reverse complement strand
GTATATATATTGTATGTGTGAGCTGGACATGATGCAGAACATCCTTAGATGGTGGAGGAGATGTATAGATCATGATTAGAATGTGAGGAGGAGGAGGGTGTAGATTATGATTAGTCCGACACACGCGTGACATTTTCTAATCGCCGCATTTAAAACCCTCCTGCTCCCGCTCATCACCGGCCTTTCAGAGCGTGCACAGCTATTCACGCGCCAATCACACGCTTTCCCGCCGCCAGAGGTGAGTGGGGGTGAGGGTGCGGCGGAGCGGCAGGGAAACGTCAGAGGCTAATCAGCACGTCGGGCGCCTCGCAATCACCATCCTTTATTTTCTGACGTCCTGCGAACGACAGCGGGTGAATAAGCGGATTGGGATTAAACTCAAGCTTTATGTGATTCCATTGTGAGAGTTTCAGATGTGCAGATGCAGATATGGACTCATATGTACATGACTGATTTCAATTTGTGCCACGCAGGGTGTTTAAAGGCTTAGTGCAAATGATTCTTCTGTAATAAAAAAAAAAGCTCAGAGCTGTAAACGACTCTTGAAACTTTTAACTATCATTCATATCTGGCCCCTCCCTGTTTTCAGTTCTCCACTCCGAAAGAAAACGAAGAGATACATGATGGTAGATGGGCGGCGGAATCAGGCGGCTGGCTGACATTTTGGAGCGAGATCAGCTGAGACCATTTTGCATCCCAGCAAACCGGAGACCTCCGCAGAGGCTCATCTCCGCCTTGCAGGCCTTGTGATTAAAATGGGGCTAATTAAAGCGAAATGGAGGAAATCATTCCATTTTTTTAAATTAAATTTCCCATGAAATTAGATTTCTCATTGGCTGCACCGGATGAGTTTTCTTTTTTATGTGTTCTCTCTCTCTCTGATGAAAACAAGGTCCGCATAGGCTAATGTGTGTGTGTGTGTCTGTGTGTCTGTGTGTCTGTGTGTGTCTGTGTGTGTGTGTGTGTGTGTGTGTCTGTGTGTGTGTGTGTGTGTGTCTGTGTGTGTCTGTGTGTGTCTGTGTGTGTCTGTGTGTGTGTGTGTGCTCAGGCACATGGAATGAGGAGTGACAGTCCACTTAGGGGGAGACGTTCTGCTCCCTGGGTTTAATTCCCATTCTGGCTGAGACGGGCGTGACACTCACACGTGTTAAACATGCGTGTGGGTGAAACACACAAGTGATGAGATCTGAAATCAAACAGCATCTATGGTACACAGCAGCCTTCATCGTTCTCTTTCGAAACCTCGACAAAAAGAATCTCAGCAGGTTTTTATCACATATGGTTCGACAGCTCCTCTGCGCCGTGGAGACGGATGAGAGTAATGGCCACTGCTAATGTCTGATCCCAAAGGATGGAGGATGGAGAGAGAGAGTGACAGTTCTGGTCGGAGAACACGAGGCATGTGTGGAGGTAAAAAACTACATCTGTAACGGCCTATGAACGGAGGGAGAGGTCTGGGGATGGAGGAGAGGAGAGGTTTGGTTTTCAAAGTCCCGATGTTGGGCCACTTCAAGGAGATCCAGAAATTAATGTAAAGTTAGATCAAAGCAAAAGTGCAATAAAAAGAGAAAAAACGGGCGGAGCAAAATAAAACTTTCTCCGTAGGTAAAGAAAAAGCCAACAATGCATACATCTAATTCTTAACTCATAACATGAAAGATAGCACCCATCCTTTCCCACAGAACACAACACACCCCTCACAGCCCACAAATGTATGAAGTCCTGTAGCTTGTCCAGTGTTTTATAGTAGACACATTCTACTCTGAGCCAGGGTTTCAACCGGCCCTTAAAGATCGGCACCAAGTTTACACACCCAGAATTCTGGGTCTTGTTCCTGCGTGTCAGCCAGATGGCTAACTTTGCAGCCCCAGATAAAAAAATTCAACATAGTGCAAACAAATTGTTCTTTAGCCTGATATTTTTGGCTGAAAATAAAGGAAGCAAGTGTAAAAAGGCCACGCAAAACCCTGTAAAAGTCTTTTTAACAGTGCAAACTGCAATTCGCAGGTGGCCTAGCTTAGTGCAGCCGACTCTCCAAAGACTGATCGCAAGCCATTGCAGATCAACGGCTCCTCAAAAATCCACATTACCGAAGTCTGATTGTTTGTGCGATGAATCTGCCAGGCCTGCGACACAGAGCTGTAGAAGGGGTTGAGACCGGACAGCTCAAGCCCCTCCCTCCCCCATTTCAGACCTTACCAATAGTGCCTCGCTCTTAGCCCAATTCACCCGTGTAGAAGTTGCCTTCTCGTATAGCAACGCTCTCCCCGGAGCCACTGCCTTTTCCTCAGAGTGTTTCTTGAGACGGAAACCTTTTTTGTTCACTCAGGAGGTCAAGACCAGCCTGCCTATTAAGAATATTGACCAGTCTAATACATTTTTCTGTGTCCTTGATGTAATCCTCCACTTTAACCGACTTTTGGAAAGTTTCATCCAGACAAAAGTTAATCTCTTCTAAAGAGCGCAAGTCCATGCTTGGGCCAGTAGAAATCGATGTATTGTCTGATTCGTATTCATATTCTATTTCATCTCTTGAGCATGAAGTCTGGCTGTTACACAGCAAGCGCTCATCTTTAACAGTTCCTTCATTTTCATCTTGACTCTCGGCCACATTATTGCTCATTACAGACTGGGAGGAGGTCTCCTCAGCAACAGACTCCTGTCCTGCTGTCTCCCTCATTTCATCATCTCCAATCCTACAGTTATCTCCATGGGTGGGAGGTGCCCCCATTTCACCACGGTCGCCCACCCCAGACAAACCTGCGCCAGACACACTGGCCGTGAGCGCACTGACCGTGGGTGCAACGGGCGGGGACACACTGTCCACGGACCACCCAGGATGCGCCAGCTCCAGACACATCCGCTGAGGACGCATCCACCGCGCACCCTCAGCCTGCTTCTTATGAGGACACGCAAAGTGTTGTGCCCCACGTCTCCACATTCAAAACACTTTTCATCTGTCCTGAGTCTTCATATTTAACACGGAACGACATGTCCAGTGTAGGCGAGTCCAGGAAGATGAATACCTGTCTCCTCAGAGACTGGAAATGCTTCAGTTTAGGGTCTTTACACCCCAAACTCACAGTCCTAAGACTGCTGGTGAACTTTCCAAAGCGGCGCATCTCTCTCTCCATTACTTCAGTGGGAATAAAAGGCGGAACACCAGACACAGTGATCCGCATTGAGGAAGCTGTTAGCGGGGAAACAGGTACCACTCTCAATCAGGTTACAGACCACAGCCTCGCTTTTCAGAAACACGACAACAGCCTTATTCATTATCGTGTCCCAGGGCTCGCCCCAGAAATTTGGAGTAGGATGACGTTTGTTGACGGTGGGGGGGGGGGGGGGGGGGGGGGGGGGGTCGGCCCGCTGTATAAAAGAGCGTGCGTCTCTGTGTGCGCAAGTCACTCATCTGTGTGTCTCTGTGTGCGCGCGGATCGAGGGGGGTGGGGGTTTGGGAGCTGGTGGGAGGGAGATTGGTACAATGGCACTGCGCCCTTATTCCATTCTCCGTGCCAGGAGAACCTCCTCCACGGTGACTGAACTGTCCGGAGGTACCATGCGTGCAGACACCATACCTCCCGACAACACCGCTAATTACTCCAATTGACAAAAATGTCTTACCTGAAAACCCAGTAGAACAAAAACAGTGGAAAATACCAGTTGGAAAGCAGAAAAAAAACCAGTCCAAAATCTGCACCATTCGCACACCACCACCACCACTCAAGCTCACACACACCGGACACCGGAAGAGGAGAGGCGAGAAGAGGGGAGGAAAGGAGAGGAGAGGAGAGGAAGGGAAGGGGTGACGGGAAGAAAAGGGAAAGGAAAGGAAAGGAGAGGAAAGGAAAGGAAGAGAAAGGAGTGGAGAGGAGAGGAGAGGAGAGGAAGGGAAAGGAGGACAGGGGATGGACGGTAAGGGGAGGAAAGGACAGGAAGGAAATGAAAGAAAGGCAATGAAAGGAAGGAAGGGAAAGGAAGTACCACATATCCTAACACACAGTTGAACTATGACCTTCAGTGCTCCTTCATACTATAATACTTTATTTTGTGTACAGTATATGTAATCACACCTGAGCCCATACCCCCATGGCCTGGATATTAATATTCAGGAGGAGGCCAGTGGCCAGCGTCTGGAGACGGGGGGCTAATGAATGTGTGTGTGTGTGTGTGTGTGAGTGTGTGTGTGTGTGTGAGTGTGTGTGTGTGTTGTTGGGCTCATGTCACAAATGCAGGGGGCAGAACTGTAATCAAATCACAGCCGCCTCCTCATCTCAACCCTCATCAACCACCAGTGGCGTTTCTTCTGTGCGCGCTAATGCTAACATGCAACGCTACACGCTTTCCCGCGGCTCAGCAGAGGAGGCGAGGTGTGTGCGTGCGTGTGCATGTGTTGAATAATAGTCGGGGGCTGGCCCAGATAAAGAGGTCTGGACTCGCGGCTACGCTAACCACTGGGCATACAAATAGCTAACCATTATCTCTCATTAGCCTCTGTGGCTAACACAGGGTCCATGCTGTGCGGTGGAGGGCCCTCACAATGGGACCACTCCTGTATGATTGATGGAGAAACAGCGTTCGCCACCAACTGAACAAAAAAATAAAAAAGGAGAAGCACTAAAGATAGAATCTATCGGCCGGCCGCGGCGTGGAAAATAAAAACAAACAAAAGGAAGGGAGGCTAATCAAGAGCGCCAGGCGCAGCTCATTAATCTACGCAGGCTGTTTGGGAGCTGGCAGATAAGTCGGATGATTGGCACGTTATAGGGAGCGCGCACACTCATCCCATTCCGTTTGCTATCTTTTCATCAGTGGCAAAAACAAAAGGGTAAAATGAGAAGCGAGATGAAAGCGGGAGAGTAAAGAAACAAAGGTAAACAGGATGGGTTCCACACAGGTGTTTGCTCTGCAGAGGCCACGTCAGTGGATTGGATCACATGCCAGACTGGGATTTGATCGGCAACGCTCTATCTTCACTTCTTAGTCTGGGAAAATGAGTCGTTAAATGTGTGAGTCAGTGTCTTAGGCACAAATAAGATGCAGATCTGTGATTATGAATCTATCATCCGTGGGAAATGAGGCCTCGGTTCTCCCAGATTTGCAAAAAACGTATTTTCTTTTTGTTGCTGCTTCCCACGGAATCCAAATCCAAATCTATTATTTAGTTCTGTTCCTTTTTTTCCCACAATGGCTAGTTTGCCAAAGTTAGATTTACCACACACACACACACACACACACACACAGACACACACACACACACACGCCTGAATATTCCAATTCCATCTCATTTGGTGCTCTTGCTGACTAAGAGTTTGTAATTCATCATTGGCTCTGGCCCGAGTTTTATGAATATGGATTTCGGGGCAGCTCATTAGCATATCTTATGAATGCATTATGGGAAATTATCAAGAGGAATGAAATGGGCTCTTTATAATAGAAATGGGGCCACTGACTGACTGCCAGTCTGTGCGTGTCTGAGTACATCGCTTCTGTGCTGCGGGACCTCCCTCCGCACAACTGCCTGAGATGGTCCATGTTTATCTGTCATAGTACAAATCAAAGAGGCGTCGAAGGCATGAGGAGAAGGAGAGGAGGTGAGGAGAGGAGGAGAATAGGGAAGGAAATGAGACTCAAGGAAACAAGGGATAAAGGAGAGGAGACTCAAGAGGAGGAGACGAGAAGAGACATGGAAATAAAAGAGGACACAAGTAAAGGAGATGAGATGAGGAGGGACAGGGGCAGATGATGCTTGTGCAGTTGCTTCAAACTCCTGTGACAGTGAGGTAGAATTTGTCTCTGTAGTAAAAACACAGTGTTTACTGGACATACAGACAGGACACCATGTTGGAGACTTTAGTCAACAGTGAAAACAAATGATCCTCAGGGCTGGGATAAGCCTAACGGACTCCAGTTGTAATTTACTGTCCCTCAAAGCAGGTCGAGAAAAACATCACACGGCAGGAGGAGGCGGGAGATAACAAAGCACTTGGATCTCAGTACAGTCCAGCAGCACATCATGCACCACCTGTGTGTGCATCCTCACCTTGTCTCTGTCCTCCACCAGGTCAACCAGCAGGTCGTCCATGTCCAGGATGCCTCCCTCAATATACTCCAAGTGCTGGATCCTCACGCCGGAGTCTCCATGCTGCAGAAAAACACACGAGTCAGCAAAAAGGACCACAATGGCATTCAATAAACTCACAGGATCACAGCGCATCATCAGACAAAATAGACTCAAAAATATGTTATATAAACACAATAGGCATATTAAAGGTGCAGTGTGTCCAATTTTGGTCATTTTAATACTACAAAACAATTACATACTGACCTTTTAATGAATTTATAATCACCTAAATGTTTCAGTTTTTTTCCATTATCCCTAAATGAATCTATTAATGTATATTTACATGAGGAGCAGGTCCTCTCTTTGGGGGCCGCCAAGTTTTTACAGTGGCCCAACAACTGAAGTCTACCATAGGTTCTCCTGTATGCAGGGGGAGGCTGAGGTGATGGATACAACATACAACTTCACCTCTAGATGTCACCAAATCTTACACCCTGCACCTTTAAATCTTTGTATAAACAATATGAGGTCAAGCAGGGGACATTAATATAACCCCCCTGACTCATGCATGTCCAATAACAGGCTTTTGAAAAGTATATTTTGGACTGAGATATATGTGACAGTGTGACTTTTCCAGTTTTACAGCTTGCCAGGGGAGTAGGGGTGGGAGGTAGAGGGTGGGTGGGCACATTCCACGCCAGTTTCACTGTCACTGTGAAGGCCAAGGTCGAAGGGAACACACCCGGCCGAGCAGGAAACATAGCGTTCACAAAAGGAACCATAATCTAAAATCTATACAAAAAGAAAAACAAAAAGAAAAATGGGGGAGGGCCATTGTTTACACAATCTACTGTGGGCATCTTGTGCGGGGAAAGTTAAAGTGTGTGGAATTGCAGATGAGTGGATTGTGAAAACAGAACTTCTGTGGAATTTCTCATGTGTTATCGTTCCTGACGAAAATGGAAAATTAGGAGGTGCCCACACCAATAAGCAATTTGTCTGTGGCAACACACACACGACGACTTTAGCAGATAAATTAACAGCTACAGGATAAAAGCCTCAGAGAATGGAATGAGTTTGGCTGAGACCCAGCCAGCAGCTTCTGCTGCTGTATCACTGAGCCCTGTTGTGAATGGGCTTCTCCGTGCTCCAATGCATTCAAATGTGAATTACGGGGGGGGGGGGGTGGGGGGGGATGTCAGCCTTTTACAATGAGTCCATTCCCTTAAAAACAAATGGTGGAGAGAGGCTGGGATTTCAATCATAGGGACACGGCCAAGCCAGACTCTCGCTATTCTTCACGAGTGGCTGTATTATGAAGAGCAGAGCTGGGAGAGATGAGTGAGTGATCCATAGGTTTCCCACAATGCATCTGTACAAACAGGTCATCGGTGCAGTGAGAGCACAGAGCATCCTGACATTAAACAGAATATACAGGCGTTTCAATTTCACTTAAGGGAAATGAGGATAGGGTGCAGGAGCTGTCCAGGACCTAGTGGTGCTGAAAACGGAAATATAGGAATAAAACACACAAATAAATTCATCTAATTCACTCATTTGTTGTGTGTTTCGTTTTCTGTCTATTACAAGGGAACTCATGAGGGATCCAGAAACTGTCTGAGAACAGACAAAGAAAGAGCTCATCAGCCTCGCCTGAAAAACCAGTCTGACCTGAACGACTGATGGCGTGCCTCAGCCTCCCAATGACACACTGTGTGTGTGTGTGTGTGTGTGTATGTATGTGTGTGTGTGTGTGTGTGAGAGAGAGAGAGAAACTGCAAAGAAGGGAAGGGCAACAAGTCAGCGGCTCCAACACACACACCTTTAATGAAATAAGCCGTGTGAGTGTGGTTGTCGGGGGTGAGGGATTAATTGGCAGCAGTGGATTAGAGAGCGGCGGCACCCATGTGTTAATTAGCCTCACCTCAGTAGGCGCAGCTTAAGACACAAGGAACGCATTTTCCTCTCTTTTCTACCTGCTGATAAAAAGGAGTGAGCGAGCGACACTTCAGAGGGAGAGTGATCTATACGGAGGGAAAATGCCTCTGAAGCCTTGCGTCGTCAATCCCCCGCTGTAATTCCCCCTTTGTGTCCCCAAGTCTTCCCATGAAGGGAAAAAACAAAAGGGGGCCGGGGAGCGGAGTCAGTCAATAGCACTGGGGAATTACTGTGACAGTTAGAAGAGTAAATTCCCTGCAAATTACACTATTAAGTCCCCACCACCATCTCCCACTCCCCACCACCTCCTCTACTGGTGAGCAAACACGACACCACTCAGGAACGGCGGAGTGCCGGGGCGATTAGTGAAGCTAAATTCGCTGTGGTGGTGGAGGTGGCAGTGGTGAGGGTGGGTGGGTGCTATTTCACACTTTGATCCTGAAAAGAATGTGTAATTACACAGTGGTGTGGATTTAACTGTGAGAAAAAGAAATAGTTTAATGGACGAGGAGATGAGGAGCTGTCTTCAGGAGGAACAGCAGCGAGAGACAAGACTTTTGCTGTCTTGCTAACTTAATGTGTAATACCTCACTTTGGCCAATAGGGGTCTCTCAAAACGATAATGAAAGACAGTCTGGTGAAAACATGAAGCAGCGTCGAATCGGGGGAATTTAACATCAAGACAAAACAATTGTCTTAACCAAGTATTTGAAGGACTCATAAATTCAATTCACCGTATATATCACTGCACTTGATGATAATGAAAATATGAAAATGAAAATACACCTACAACAATCATCAATCAATCCTTGTTCTGAATTGAATTGAATCTAGACCCGTCACAATTTCAACACTCAATCACATCCCCTATTTAATGTCAAGATGTCCGGGGGCAGGCATCTGTCTCTCTCGAGTGCCATCCAGCTAAACACCCTCCACAGCCTCAGGACACTGACCATTGTCCTCATCACAGTGAACGTGACCTCAATTCCAATGCCGCACACACGCGAGAGGAGAAACAGCAGGTTTGAACAGTTATATCAAATTTCAGAATTACCTTTAATGTCCCACAGAACGAGCCACAGTGGAGAAGGTGAGCAGGAGAAAAGCTCTGTCAGGTGTCAGAGCAGCGACTGAGTGGAGAACAGGGGCTGAAATATGAACTAACCCCGCACACACACATTGGACAACCGTTTCCCATTTGAACGCACAATAAGGGTTTCTAAGGCTACAGGCCAACACTAATACAGTCAACAAATATGGTCTCAACACCTCCACAATTCCTTATATTATATTTCTCCAACACATTTTGACACCTTGGATGAAAATCTATACAAAGCGTAATCACATGCCAAATGAACTGTGCGGAAACAACAAGATGGAAAATCCAGACAACAATAAAGCGTCTACATTTGAACTGTGCAGATCTCACTGTATGATAAGAAGAGGTTCAGTCACCACTTCACTGTGTTGTTTTCTCAACAGGCTGAACGTGTGTAGAGTCACAGCTGAGATCACACTATATAAACTGATAATTAGGAGAGTCTGCATGGTATGACTGCAGCTCAGAGAGAGAAAGTGGAGAGTCGCCACACGCACGCACGCACGCACGCACGCACACACACACTTCCTTGGCGATGACACCCGAGTTTCTGACATCATCTGGAAAGGAAAAATGTGTGGATAATGTGAGCAGTAAGTGGACTCTGCTGCCAGGAGTGGCCGCAGCTCCGGGTCAGATCCATTAAGACCTCGCTGGCACTTGCTGCGCTGCAGTGTCCTCACGACGATCTACCTCTATTAAGGGAGGGCAACAGACTGCTGAGTCAGTGTCTCGCGAGCAAACAGCTTCTAATTAACACACTCGGTCAGGGCTCTGGTATATTCCGATCACACAAGTTTGCAGACCGAAGCTAGAGATGCGACGGGACACGGAGCAAGATTAGCAATGTGGTGCATGTGGTCATCTAGGTGTCTGCCATGTTTGTGTGTCCATCCTCTCCTGGGGGAGGCGGGGAGGGAGGGAGGGTACGTGGGCGGGCTGAGCAGGCACCAGCCAACTGATAAGACAAGCGGCCTGTCCCCGCTTCTAATCCCCAATCAGTCACAGGACAAAGCTCGCCATCCACCACACACAGCCCCGACCGCAGCCGCACTGACGGCATCAAACGGTAAACTTCCACCTGCCTGAAGAGATACCAGAGCTTAAACAGGAAGCTATTGTGCAGGTAGACAGGCGAGGCTGCAGCCGTATCCTCGCAAAGACTAAACACACATTAGTACACTATCACACCAGGACAGCACACATGCACAACACTGCTGACTAATAAAAGGTCACTTCGACAGAATGATTAATGTTCGGTTGATTGGAACATCAGCTAGCAGAGAGCTGGGGTGGGGTGGGGTGGGGTGGGGTGGTGGGGGCGGGGGGGGGG
>JAFBJT010010262.1:14623-32190 GCA_016785325.1 Chascanopsetta lugubris | reverse complement strand
TACAGGAAGTAAGATACCGCTTTATTGTTAAGTGTCTCCTCACTCAGCTGGATGGATGGATGGATGGATGGATGGATAGATAGATAGATGGATAGATAGATGGATAGATAGATGGATAGATAGATAGATGGATAGATAGATGGATAGATAGATAGATGGATAGATAGATGGATGGATGGATGGATGGATGGATGGATAGATAGATAGATGGATAGATAGATGGATAGATAGATAGATGGATAGATAGATGGATAGATAGATAGATGGATAGATAGATGGATAGATAGATAGATGGATAGATAGATGGATAGAACGATAGATAGATGGATAGATAGATAGATAGATAGATGGATAGATAGATAGATGGATAGATAGATGGATAGATAAATAGATGGATGGATAGATAGATGGATAGATAGATAGATGGATAGATAGATGGATAGATAGATAGAATGATAATAGAGAGAAGGACATGTGATTGACGACATAGAATTTTGGATTATTTAAATGACTTCATCATCTTTGAATTTTGGATTATTCAAATGTCTTTTATCAGTCAGAAATATTCATATCATTTACATAATTGCAACATCTGTATCAGGGCCTGAATCTCTGGACAGTGGGCGGAGCTTGACACCCCTTGATATATCCAGCCTTAGACCCTTGGAACAGTCTGGACAAAATTCAGTGAACATGTTCACATGAATACGTTTATATTCCGTCAGGTCACCAATGCAGTCGGTGCTCTGGCGAAGTCGGTGTATGAGAAGATGTTCCTGTGGATGGTGATCAGGATCAACGAGATGCTGGACACCAAGCAGCCCAGACAGTTCTTCATCGGAGTGCTGGACATCGCTGGATTTGAAATCTTTGACGTGAGTTTCGGATTCTTCTTCAAGTTGATTCGATTTGTTGAGGTTTTCTTATTGATATTTTGTCTGGCACACGTGTCAAACTTGTGGCCTGCGGGCCAAATGTAGCCTGCAAGATCATTTCATGTGGCCCGCGAAAGGTTAAAGGCCACATCAGCATCATGGTTGCTCTCAAGGGGCCGGTTTTAATTGTGGAACTAAATGTGATCACAACTTAACATATTGTTAAATAATTGTCTCCATACTTTAGTAAGGGGCAATAGTGTTGTTTAGTAACAGAAGCAAAGGTCACTGAATCGAATCCCAGTTGGCCCCTGTTGCAGTGTTACTGTCCCTGACACTGATACCCCCCAAAAAAGGCCCTATGAGTACTGGTAGAACCCCCCCTGCCCCCCGCGACCCAGAATACTACTAATAAGCAGTAGAGGATGACATGACATGATACTTCTTTTATCATTTTATTTAGGGCATAAATGTAGTATATGCATTTTCATACATGTGAAAAGGTAAACACTCTAAATATATGTCCGCCCCATAAAAAGTGGTTTGTGTAATTAACCAGAGTCCATGGGCAATGTATGATTCAGACTTTTATTTTTAGACAATCATCTGTCTGTAAGCTCTCGCAGGCCACATAAAAGATCTTGTGGGCCACATTGGTGGCAGTTCGACGTATGTGATCTATATTATCTTTATTCCAGTATCAATTGCTCCAAACCCCATCTTATCAAGAAACTCAAATGGATGTGAAAATGACATATCTTTAGAATCAGTAATTATCAAGGAAAATAATTTAACATTAATTTTTAAAAATTGGCACGTTTTTTGTAGACAATCGTTTTTCATTTGAATAAATACAAACAAACAAAACACTCATTTCAAAAGCACATTAGACTGGAAACGAATAGGGGTGGTTTTCTAAAGTGGGACTTTTATTTTGTAGGCTAAGGAAGCGAGAGGAGGCACTGTGAACGGAGGCTACCGGACGCAGTTGCGCTTCCTCGCATGTAAACATCAAGCATGATTATATATTAGGTATAAAAGCGTATCATATGCCCGTAAGCTCTAACATTAAAAGTCTAAAGAATGACATTGCCCATGAACTCTAGTTGATTGCCCATTTTTTCCACTTTGTATGAGTAGGAATATATTCTGTGTTTACATTTTCACACGTATGTAAATGTATACACGATATTTGTAACTTGAACAAATACCAATCGAGTACGAAAACAGTTATTTTACAATATCTTAAGTAGTAATTACATTTAAAACCGGCCCCTTGAGAGCAACCATAATGTTGATGTGGCTCTTGGGGAAATTGAGTGATGGTAATTGGTGGATTCTTGCCTCAGTACAACAGCATGGAGCAGCTCTGCATCAACTTCACCAACGAGAAGCTGCAGCAGTTCTGCTGCAGCAGGTCTTCAACCACCACATGTTCGTGCTGGAGCAAGAAGAATACAAGAAGGAGGGGATCGACTGGGAGTTCATCGACTTCGGCATGGACCTGGCCGCCTGCATCGAGCTCATCGAGAAGGTAGGAGTCATTTCATTTTCCAACATGCAATTTCACCAATAGATGTCACCAAATTGTACACACTGCACCTTTAAAGGTCTATTAAGTAGGGTTTTGTGGCATTGGGTGTTTAATTCATCTACGCTGTAAGCACTGTAAGAAGCACTGTAAGTTATTAAATAGACAATATTGCTCAATTATATATATATATATTTAAAATGTACAATGACCCACTTATGGGTCCCAGACCTTTGACTGGGGGAGAAAAGAGGAATGAAAAAAATCCAGTCCTTTTATTTTGAAGAATAATTGTTCATACATAGGGCTGATGAGACGTTTTCCTCCGTTTGGGTCGCAGCCCATCATCAAAAGTGCAGTGTGTAACATTTGGTGACATCTCGAGGTGAAGTTGCCTCTTGTATCCATCTCCTCACCCTCAAACCCTCTGCAGGAGAATCTATGGTAGATTTCAGTTGTCATCAAAACACAAAAGATGTTAATTTCGTCCACTTTTATTACGGTAAAAACATGGCGGCCCCCATAGAGAGGACCAGTTCCTCATGCAAATATACATTAAAGGGCTGAATTTGGTGACTATACATTTGTAAAAATGTCAGTATCTAATTTCTAAGTGACAAAAATATACCAAAATAAATACTGCACCTTTAAATGAGCCCAATTAATTTACACGAGGAGCAGGTCCTCTCTAAGGAGTCCACCATGTTTTTACAGTAGCCCAGAGTGAACATACTAAACATGTTTTGAGTTTTAATGACAACTGAAGTCTACCATAGGTTCTCCTTCATGCTCAGAAGGGTGAGGGTGAGGTGATGGATACAACGTGCAACTTCACCTCTAGATGTCACCAAATATTACACACTGCACCTTTAACAACTCTAAACTTTCAGCAGGCCTTAAAAGGTGCAGTGTGTGAGATTTTTGTCACTCACAGGCAACTAACAAACATCACTAACAAACCAACATTTTAATGAATCTATAATCACCGAAATGTTTCACTTTATTCCCTGTACCCTTAAATGAGCCCATTAATGTATATTTACATGAGGAGCGGGTCCTCTCTTATGGGGGCCACCATGTTCAATACTGAATTAAAGGTATTGGGAACAAAAATAAAACATCTACGTGATTATAAATTCATAAAATGTCAGTATGTAATTGTTTTGTACATTTTTTACACACTGCACCTTTGAGACTGAGTTTAATATTTTGGTCTATTCAACAGCCAATGGGCATCTTCTCCATCCTTGAAGAGGAGTGCATGTTCCCCAAGGCCTCGGACACCTCCTTCAAAAACAAACTGTTTGACCAGCACCTAGGAAAGAACAACGCATTCCAGAAGCCAAAGGTCGTCAAAGGCAAACCTGAGGCTCACTTCTCCCTGGTGCACTACGCCGGTTCTGTGGACTACAACATCAGCGGGTGGCTGGAGAAGAACAAGGACCCGCTCAACGAGTCCGTGGTGCAGCTCTACCAGAAGTCCTCCATGAAGCTGCTGGCCTTCCTGTATGCCTCATTTTCTGGTGCTGAAGGTAAAGGTTTGGATTAGGGTTACGCTTGAAACCATAGACTGTATGTAAAGATGGACGTAGCATCCGTGACGTCGCCCATTGGTTTCATCGGAGTGGTTTTGTGGCAAATTGTGGGCGTGTCCCTTGTTGTCCATCTTGCCGAATCCTAACTCCTCCTACATCCTGGTTCATTCAAAAACGGGCAAAGAGGCGGAACACACACAGAGCAGTGTCGGGTTGGCTTGCCCCTAATTATGCGTAATTTCAAACGTCAATAAAATAAAAATAAGCGAGTAAGAAAAAAATCCAAATATACAAAGACAAATATAGTTGTCACGATAACACATGTGACTGATTTGAGACCAAAACTGAAGATTGTTCCAGACTTCAAACATGTTTCATTCACATCTGAAGTTGATCATTTTAACATGGGAGTCTATGGGGATTTGCTCCATTTTGGAGTCAGCCCCCAGTGGCCACCCTTTGAACTGCAAGTTTTTCCACTTCCACTTGGTCCAGACCAATGTCTCCTTTCATGCTCGCTCATTCTTTTCTGCCGCCGTCATCAAATCCTTCTTCTTCTCCCTCTTATACCTCTTTTTCGTCTTGTGTTATTTTAGTATATCTTAAGAGTTTAGTGCGATGGCTTCAAGTCTTCTTATTTTTTGATGTATGTCTGTGGCAGCATTACAGCGCCACTCAGGCCTGAAGGATGTACCACTGCGCTCTCAGTCGTTCCCATGTGTGTCATGTGGATGGGATTTTTTTTATCGAAAAAGATGGTCCTCGTCTCAGCGTGGGCGGGGCCTGAATCTTTCCCGCAACACATTCCAGGATGACTGACACTTCTGTTTACACCACAGAGTCAGGCGGAGATGCCGGTGGAAAGGCTGCAAAGAAAGGTGGAAAGAAGAAGGGCGGCTCCTTCCAGACGGTGTCTGCTGTGTTCAGGGTACACATCGCTACACATATCTAGTAGTAGTGTATTTTGACCTGTGATAACCTTCACTGTACAAATCCCATTTAAACTACATGGTTGGTTGGATTGTTGAATTCAAGGGGCTCCTAAATCACATAAAGAAGCCATTTTTAAATTTGATGAGCTATATAACCTTTATTTCAATTTTTCTCTCATACTTTTATTCAAGGAATGGCATACAGAGCACAGTACATACACGGTAAATACAGCACACACACACACACACACACACACACACACACACACACACACATACATATATATATATATATAAATTCCAAAAAAGGGCCACACTTTGCTTTTTCCCAATGTTTTAGCTAAACAACAACAAAAAACATCAACAACACTAATAAAAATGAATTTGTAAACTCATGGACCTTAGTTAGCCATCGAGACCAATATGTTGTAAATGTGATGATCAACATTTCTTTACAGGAAAATCTGGGTAAGCTCATGACAAACCTGAGGAGCACCCACCCTCACTTTGTGCGCTGCCTGATCCCAAATGAGGTGAAAACACCAGGTAACAGGGTTGATTTGTGATCAAGTTAATGGTGCAGTGTGTAAGATTTGGTGACACCTAGAGGTGAAGTTGTATCCATCACCTCACCCTCACCCTTCTGAGCATGCAGGAGAACGTATGGTCGACTTCAGTTCTCATTAAAAAACAAAAGATGTTTAGTACGTCCACTCTGGGCTACTGTAAAAACATGGTGGCCCCAGTGGAGAGGACCTGCTCCTCATGTAAATATAAGTTAATGGGCTCCTGTAAGGGTTATGGGGGGTGATGATAAATTCATGAAAACGTCAGTATGTAATTGTTTCGTAATATAATGTAATAACACTTATAATATGTAAGTGCCAAAATTACCGAAATCCTACACACTACCCCTTCAATGTAATGTAATATCCAGTGGTGATTTTAAGAGTCCATTCCAGTCAATCCATGCCTTCCCATAGGAATCATGGACAACCACCTGGTCATCCACCAACTGCGCTGTAACGGTGTGTTGGAGGGGATCAGGATCTGCAGGAAGGGATTCCCCAGCAGGATCCTCTATGCTGACTTCAAGCAGAGGTGAAGAAAGATAGAAACGTTTAGAGTTTCAACCCTCAAGTGTCAATGAATTTGACACTTGAGGGTATATTGACTACCCTCTTGAGTCATTAAGGATAAAAATGTCCGCTGAACAGATTGATTTTTTTTTTACTTTCCTTTTGCACAAATGTCTTTAACAACTTCAGCCCTGTTCAAAACTACCAAACATTCAATCATTTTGGTTTTGATGGTTTTGAACAGAGCTGATGTTGTTTAAGAGATTTATGCAAAATAAAGTCGCATTTTTTAAAATATATTTTAGAGCAGGGTTTTTTTTGTTGACATTTTTGTCCTTAATGACTCAAGAGGGTAGTACATTTGTGTCAGTGTTCTGGTGGTCTATTGATTTTTTTTAAATGAAATTCCAAACAGGTACAGAATCCTGAATGCCAGTGCCATCCCTGAGGGGCAGTTCATTGATGGAAAGAAGGCTTCAGAGAAGCTCCTTGGTTCCATTGACGTTGACCACACTCAGTACAGATTCGGCTCAACGAAGGTTAGGTGTCCAAGTGCCTCAGATCATTTTCTTATCAATGAGAACATTATATGATGATCCAGCATGTTGTACCATGTCGCAGGTTTTCTTCAAAGCCGGTCTCCTGGGAAACCTGGAGGAGCTGCGAGATGAAAAACTGGCTTCCTTGGTGACGCAGACTCAAGCCCTTTGTCGTGGTTACCTGATGAGGAAGGAGTACAACAATCTGATTGCACAGAGGTATTATTATTGTTATAATAATAATAATAATAACAATAATAGTTGAGTGATAGGGATTTGTCATTAAAACTCAATTAAAGATGTTAAATATGTCCACCCTGGGCCACTGTAAAAACATTGCGTTCCTCATGTAAATACATATTCATGGGCTCATTAAAAGGTAATGGGAAGAAAAAAAAAACATTTAGGTGATTATAGATTCATGCAGATGTCAGAATGCAATTGTAATGCAATATTTCTAGGAGGGACAAAAATGACATTTCACTGTTGACAGAGATTGTGTCTGGATCCTACAATACAACCTGCGCTCATTCATGAACGTGAAACACTGGCCGTGGATGAAGCTGTTCTTCAAGATCAAGCCACTCCTGAAGAGCGCCGAGACCGAGAAGGAGATGGCCACCATGAAGGAGGACTTTGTCAAGTGCAAGGAGGACCTGACGAAGCTGGAGGCCAAGAGGAAGGAGCTGGAGGAGAAGATGGTTTCACTGCTGCAGGAAAAGAACAACCTCCTCCTGCAAGTACAAGCGGTGAGTGTTGTGGTTTGCTAAGTGGAACTTTAACCCTTATACGTCACTATGGACATTTTTGTTTGGCTGTGTTTGCGCCAATGGCATACTTTTTCTAATAGGGTCTCTTTCATGGCAAATTTTGAAACTCAACGATTTTTTTAATAGACCACCAGAACTCTGTGACAAAAATGTTTGCTTCTGAAAAACTGCTGGACTAAACAGATTCATATTTTTCCACTTTTCTTTGCATAAATGTTTTAAACAACTTCAGCCCTCTTCAAAACTACCAAACATTCAATCATTTTGAGGATTTTAACCCTTTCAATGCCAGTTTGATTACTTGCTGTCACAGTAAATGCCATAAAGTTAATATTTTGGGTATACTTTGACATACCTATGACTGATTTAAAACTAATCTCCCACACACTTTACATTCGTTTTATGTTCATAAAAATATGACTAAGTAATCAAACTGACATTTAAAGGGTTAAAATCCTCAAAACAACCGAATGGTTGGTAGTATTGAACAGGGTTGAATTTGCTGAATTGTTGTATTCATACAAAAAAAGGCAGGGGAAAAATGAATCTGTTAAGTTTTTTAAATGTTTTTCTTGGAAGTGGACATTTTTGTCCTTGATGACTCAAGGGGGTAGTAAATTAAAGTGACACCTGAGGGTTAACCCCAAACAATCCCACATTGTTGTGTTCTTCCATTAGGATGCGGAGAACCTGTGTGATGCAGAGGAGAGATGTGAAGGCTTGATCAAAAGCAAAATCCAGCTGGAGGCCAAACTCAAAGAGGTGAGCGAGCGGCTGGAGGACGAGGAGGAGATCAACGCCGAGTTGACCACCAAGAAGCGGAAGCTGGAGGACGAGTGCTCCGAGCTTAAGAGGGATATCGACGACCTGGAAATCAGCCTGGCGAAGGTGGAGAAGGAGAAACATGCCACTGAAAACAAGGTGACGGCTTCTGTCTCTTCGTACGTGTTCCTCAACTGGTGGGTCGTGACCATTGACTGTATATAAAGATGGACGTAGCGTCCGTGACGTCACCCGTTGGTTTCTGCAGAGTGCATTTGAAGCAAATTCTGGGCATGTCACTCGTTACCATCTTGCTGAATCCTAACTCCTCCTACTTCCTGCTTCATTCAAAAATGGGCAAAAGGCGGAACACACAGAGACACTGTCTCACTATTTGGCCAAATTGGGTGCGGACTCTTTCTGCCAAAGTGGCTTCAGAGTCACCCAGACTAAACAGCAGCAAGCTGGCCCCTTACATACATCTTGTAATTTTTTTATTGTTGTTTGTCCTCCCTGTATGTTGACTAGTCAAATTCCATCTGCCACTTCACCAATTGTTTACTTCAAAGGTGCAGTGTGTAAGATTTGGTGACCCCTCGAGGTGAAGTTGCATGTTGAATCCATCACCTCACCCTCACCCTTCTGAACATGCAGGAGAACCTATTATAGACTTCAGTTGTCATTAAAAGTCAATAGATGTTTAGTATGTTGTTAGCTGTTTAGTTTGGTAAACCTAACCCTAACCCACTCCAGGCAAGTGACAAAATGACCAAAATCTTAAACGCTGTACCTTTAAACAATCCATAGGTTTAAGTCTATTTGATTGGCTTAGTCATTCAAGTATCCAAAACGTCAGCACTTTATGCTCTAGCATTAAACATTCAATCAGTGTCAAAGTATTAAATTACCCTTAACACCCTTAATTATTTATACCCAAAACTTTAAAAGGTAGTGTATTTACACGTCCATTTAGCGTTTCCACAAACATGTAACTTGGCAATCATTTACAAATGAAGGGCTTCACACTGATTAGGGAGCAAATCCAAGAATCTTTGTCATTTTAAACTTTCTAAAGTTGGGTGGTTTTCATCATTTTCCCAAAAGAAGATTTCATGCATTTTTATGAAGTTTTTTTAAAACTGTGGACTCTGGGGACTTGATATCCATGAGTGTGTAAAGTCTGGTGCAGAGCCAAGCAAATCTGTGGTTTTGCCAGGGCACCTTAGACAGATGAATGGAACCATAAAGAAGGCACTGTATGTGATAATGCTGGGCACGTTTGTTGTAATTTAGTGACGTAATCATATCTCATACATTATCTGTTGCAGGTGAAGAATCTGACAGAGGAGCTGACGGGTCAGGATGAAAACATGGTGAAACTGACCAAGGAGAAGAAAGCTCTTCAGGAGGCCCATCAGCAGGCTCTGGATGATCTGCAGGCAGAGGAGGACAAAGTCAACTCTCTGACCAAAGCCAAGTCCAAGCTGGAACAACAAGTGGACGATGTGAGTGATTGACACTGACACTTATCCACATTATCTACAACAGTGGTTCTCAACGGGTCTGGGTCAATGATGGGCTGCGCCCCCAAATCAAGGAACATTTCAACGATTCAAATGCATCAAATGAAAAGATGGTGTGGTTTGATACCTGAGATAGTACAGAATATCCGCCACGTTTTTACAGTGGACCTACTAAACATCTTTTGAGTTTTAATGACAGCTGAAGTCCACCATAGGTTCTCCTGCATGCTCAGAAAAGTGAGGGTGAGGTGATAGGTACGACATGGAACTTCACCTCTAGATGCCACCGAATCTTGGGCACTGCATCTTTAATTTGACTCTTTCCAATTTGCTCTCCAGCTTGAGGGTTCGCTGGAGCAAGAGAAGAAGATCCGCATGGACCTGGAGAGAGTGAAGAGGAAGCTGGAGGGGGATCTGAAGCTCGTGCAGGAGTCGCTCATGGATCTAGAGAACGACAAGCAGCAGTCGGAGGAGAGGTTTAAGAAGTATGTTTGATTTGGTTTTGGGCCCCACCTACAGGTGTGGAGGCGCGCTTCCGTACACCCGCCAAAGTATTTTTTGGAATGTGCGTTCAGTCCACAGGGGAATGCGAGGTGCAGAGACTGTTTGAGTCTGGGTCTCAAGACGGCATTTCATCGTATCCGTCTGGACGAGTGATTCTCTCGCTTTTATTTTTTCAAACTTGTCCTGTCCAGCATTTTGGCATGAAGTGTTGGAAGTCTAGACGCCCGATTGTGCCTGACAGATTTGAGTCTGACAGGGGGAATGTATTGTTGTTGAGTTGTCAGCTCTTTGGGTGTGATTATTGAAATTGAAATTACGAGTATCGCACTATTGCAGGGAGCAAAACGCATATATTGGATAAGTGAGAAAGGAGGGGCAGAAAGGAAAGTAGCAATAATAATCAATAAGAGACAAAAAAAAAGATTAAAGAAAGTAAGGAACGGGAGTTAGTAGCAGCTCACATGGCAGTGGTCAGACATGAGTAGGAGCACCAGACCCGCTCCGAGCGAGCGGCCGCCGGGGGCCCGACACCACCTGGGGGGCCGGTGATTCTCAACTGGTGGGACTTGTTTTCAGCGGGTTGTTTGACTGGGAGAAGCTTAATACACTGGATTGATGAGACATTTGAGACATTGAACATTTTCCTTGATTTGGGTCGCGGCTCGTCGTTGATGGAGGGTCCCGAACCCAGACCAGTTGAGAAGATCTGGTCTTCACAACAGTGAATCTCAACTGGTGGGTCGCGACCCAAAAGTGGGCTGCGTCCTTTGACTACTTTTTTAATGCATTCTGAGTACTGTCTCTTCACACTTCTTAACAGTGGGTGGCAGTGTTAGACAGAGAGATCTGTTTAATTCTCAACCGGGACCATTCCCGGATGGTCACGGGCCTGTGACTAAATATAATGTGCTTTTATTTTGAAGGGGATTTTTTAATGCATTGTAGTGCCCTCTATTCACACTCCTGAACAGTAGGTGGCAATATTGGCCTGTAATGCTAATGTGTTTCTTTTCATATGCTAAGGGTTTAGTGCGCACGCTATGTGTCTTCTCTGTTTTTGATGTATGTCTGTGGTAGCGTTTCAGCGCCACTCAGGCCTGGAGGATGTATTACAGCGCTCTCAGTCGTTCTCATGTATGCCGCATGGATGCGATATTTTTTTCAATTGAAAAAAGATCGCCCTCGTCTACGTTTGGGGGCGGAGCTTCAATCTCACAACTTTTTATTTGTGCAAACAGGAAAGAGTTCGAGAACAGCCAGCTGCTCAGCAAAATCGCGGACGAACAGGCAATCAACAACCAGCTCCAGAAGAAGATGAAGGAGCTTCATGTAATAAGCTAAGGTTTAAAGGTGCTGTGTGTAAGATTTGGTGACATCTAGAGGTGAAGTTTTACACTTTATCCATCACCTCACCCTCACCTTGAAACTATGGTAGATTTCAGTTGTCAGTAATACCCAAAAGATAGTTAGTATGTCCACTCTGGGCTACTGTAAAAAACATGGCTGCCCCCGTAGAGAGGACTGCTCCTCAAGTAAATATACATTCATGGGCTCATTTAAGGGTAATGGAAAAACAAAATTAGCAAAACAGCAAAGCAATTAGATGACTATGCATTCATGGAAATGTCAGGAAGTAATTGTTTTGTAATATTTGTGTGACAAAAATGACCCAAATCTTACACACTGCACCTTTAATATCAGTCACTTTCATCAAATATGTTTTCCTCATTAAGAAATATTCACGCTCTCTGGTTTAAGGCTCGTATCGAAGAGCTGGAGGAGGAGGTGGAGGCGGAGCGAGCGGTCCGCGCCAAGATCGAGAAGCAGCGCTCAGACCTGACCCGGGAGATCGAGGAGATCAGCGAGCGGCTGGAGGAGGCGGGCGGCGCCACGGCCGCGCAGGTCGAGATGAGCAAGAAGCGGGAGGCGGAGTTCTTCAAGCTGCGGCGTGACCTGGAGGAGTCCACGCTGCAGCACGAGGCCACGACGGCGGCGCTGCGCAAGAAGCAGGCGGACGGCATGGCCGAGCTGGGCGAGCAGATCGACAACCTGCAGCGGGTCAAGCAGAAGCTGGAGAAGGAGAAGAGCGAGCTGAAGATGGAGGTGGACGATCTGGCCAGCAACATGGAGACGGTGGCAAAAGCTAAGGTGGGACCAAGGGACCGTCTGCAAAGTGCAGCAACATGTGTTAAAAATGTTTTTATTTTGTTGGCTGTACACCAAAACGACTGCAACAACACTGACTTCACAAAAAACACCATTATAATATTATAATTTGTATGAATTGTTTTTTAACTACTTATGATTAATCACACTTTGCAGACATACCCTTGTCATATTGCTCACTCTCACTCTAGGGTTACCATGGTAACTAATCCCTGGAAAAATACCCAGACTAGGCAAATAGCTAGTTTAAGTTATCTTGCAGTGGTGGTGGTCTCAAATAACAATAACAACTTGATGTCTGTCGTGATGTTTATTTTTTATACATTTGTTGTTTCAGTCAGAACAGGCCACCAGAGGGCAGTCAAGTTCATAACTCATATAAAGGTGGTTTTACTGACTCGCATGACAAGAAGCCATCTGCAAAGTGCAGCAGCACATGTTACATTTTTTAAAATTGCAGTACAATAACACTGATTTTACAAAAACACTACCATGATATTCTAATGATAATAATTATAATTTCTATGAATTGTTTTTAAACTACATATGGTTAATTGCAGATACGAATCCTGTACTTTGCAGACATACCCTTGTCATATTGCTCACTCTCACTCTATGGTTACCATGGTAACTAAGATCTGGGGATATCTTGCCACAATTATGTAAAAAAAAAATACTCACAATATGCAAATAGCTAGTTTTATTTATGTTGCAGTGCTGCCCCCCAGTAGTCACAAATTGCAATAACAACTTGTACATAGTCAACAGATGTCTAAGATGTCTATCGTGATGTTTATTTTTTTTACTTTTATTGTTTCACTCAGAACTATGTCTCATCTACTAAAGCTTATTCATTATATCATAGCCAGACGCCAGGTGGCAGTCAAATTCATAACTCATTTAAAGGTCCATTGTGTATAGTTTTTTGGACATTGGGTGTTTTTGCCCTTTGTAAAAACAATGGTGGTGAACATGGCTGCCTCAGTAAGAAGCACCTTTCCATTATAAATACAAGGGGCTCATTGTACTGCGCTGAAATTATAAATAAAATATTACTAAATTATATATATATATATATATATATATAAAAACATGGCGGCCCCCGTAGAGAGGTATATATACTCTCGTAAATATACATTAATGGGCTCATTTAAGGGTAATACAAACATGTGGGTGATTACAAATTCAGGAAAATGTCAGTTTATAATTGTTTTGTAAGAAGTGACAAAAATGAATAGAAATCTTACACACTCCACCTTTAACTTTGTGTCTTTGTCCCATCAGGTCAACCTGGAGAAGATGCTCCGCTCGCTCGAGGACCAGCTGCTGGAGCTGAAGACCATGAAAGATGAAAACATGAGACAAATCGCTGACCTCAGCAATCAGAGGGCTCGCTTTCAAACTGAGAATGGTATCTTTTTTACATATCCCTCATATTATTTAAATTCATTTAAAGGTGCAGTGTGTAAGATTTTAATTTATTTTTGTCAATTCTAAGAATATTACAAAACAATTACATCCTGACATTTTCATGAATTTACAATCATCTAAATGTACGTGTATATTTCCGTAAGGAGGGGGTCCTCTCCATATTTCTTTGGTAGAAGAAGTGAACATACTGAACATCTATTGAGTTTTGATGACAACTGAATTCTACCATAGGTTCACGGTGAGGTTCAAGTGATGGATACAACATGCAACTTCGCCATAGAGTTCGCCAAATCTTGCACACTGCACCTTTAAATTTAGACTTTCTATTGAAATGTGTTTCCTTGTCACAGCCGAACTGTCAAGACAAATGGAGGAGAGAGAAAGTCTCATTTCCCAGCTGACGAGAGGGAAACAGGGATTCACCACACAGATTGATGAGCTGAGGCGAATAATTGAGGAAGAAGCAAAGGTGACATCATTGGCTTCCTTGTTGTTTTTCCCACATGTTGTAACCATGGACTGTATATAAAGATGGATGCAGCGTCTTTGACGCCACCGGGGATTCTGCACAGTGCATTTGAAGCAAATTGTGGGCGTGTCCCTCATCGCCATCTTGCCAAGGCCTAACTCCTCCTACTTCCTATTTCATTCAAAAACAGGCAAAGGGGCGAAACACACACACACATACAAACTAAAGTTTGTACCAGACTTTAAACATGTTTCATTCACCTCTGAAGTTGATCATTTTAACGTGGGAGTCTACGGGGATTTGCTCCCTTTTGGAGTCAGCCCCCAGTGGCCACCTTATGAACAGCCAGTTTTTGCCTCTTGGTTGTAATGCTGATGTTCCCCTGATTAGGCTAAAAATGCCCTGGCTCACAGTCTGCAGTCGGCCCGTCATGACGTCGATCTGCTGAGGGAGCAGTATGAGGAGGAGCAGGAGGCCAAGGCGGAGCTTCAGCGCAGTTTGTCCAAGGCCAACAGCGAGGTGGCTCTGTGGAGGAATAAGTACGAGACCGACGCCATCCAACGTACCGAGGAGCTCGAAGATGCAAAGTAAGTCAAGTTTCAGATGACGACATCAAGCAAAGTTTATCCTTAAAGGTGCAGTGTGTAATGTTTTGGTCATTTTTGTCACCTCTAAAAATATTACAAAACCATTACATACTGACATTTTTATGAATTTATAATCACCTGGGTGTTTCTTTCGCTTTACACTTCAAAGAGCCCATTAATGTATATTTACATGAGGAGAGGGTCCTCGCTACAGGAGCCGCCATGTTTTGACAATAGTAAAAGTGGACATAAGAAACATCTTTTGAGTTTTAATGACAACTTAAGTCCATAGGTTCTCCTGTATGCTTAAATGGGAAGGCTGAGGTAATGGATACAACATGCAACTTTAGCTCTAGATGTTACCAAATCTTACACACTGCACCTTTAATTGAAAACTGCTTGAAATGTTGTATATTAACATAAAGGTCACCAGTTGAGGTGACAATAATCATAAGTGAGAGAACTATGACTGCTCCCATTGAAGGTTGAAGAACGAGCTACAGCTGTGGTTTGACTGTGCTAAAGAATTTCAGTGACGCACATGGGTCCAAGGGTCTGTCTGCAAAGTGCAGCACCACAAAGTCTCATGGCGTTGAACAACAATGAACAACAATGACTTTACAAAAACACTATCATAATATCAGATAGATAATTAGTCAGTTATATTAAAGTGACTTGCATGCCAAAGGAATGCAGTACCTTTCCTA
The DNA here is from genome assembly GCA_016785325.1 of Chascanopsetta lugubris. NCBI lineage: Eukaryota > Metazoa > Chordata > Actinopteri > Pleuronectiformes > Bothidae > Chascanopsetta > Chascanopsetta lugubris. The sequence goes on along the minus strand of JAFBJT010010262.1, from coordinate 16,780 downwards.
TTCTGTTCTTCTTGTCTAGATCTTTGCTTGTGTTGAACGTCGCTTTGGACAAATGCTACTGCTAAGGGAATTGTAAAATTGTAGAATTGTCCATCTTAGCATTGTATTCATGTATAATTCAGACCATCGTGAATTATCTTTATATGAGCTGCAATGCCGAGAATATAGGATATGCAAATTGATCATTATTGACATTTAGATACGATACTTAATTTTCTTAAAGGAAAAAACTTGCGCAGCGTCTCCAAGAGGCCGAAGAGCAAATCGAGGCCGTAAATTCAAAGTGTGCTTCTTTGGAGAAAACCAAGCAGAGACTCCAGAATGAGATGGAGGACCTCATGGTGGACGTGGAGAGGTCGAACACTTTGGCCGCAACCCTTGACAAGAAGCAGAGGAACTTCGACAAGGTACTCCAATGCATAAAAAAATCCACTTCAAAATAAAAGCACAAGATTGTTTTGGGTTTTTTTTACTTTTTTTCCACTGAAAATGGGTAGTGACCCACCAATTGAGAATCACTCTTCTACACCAGTTCTTCTCAACTTGTCTGGGTTCGGGACCCACCATCACCCCCAATGACGAGCTGTGATCCAAATCAAGGAACATTTTCTATTTCTCCTATCTCTCATCAATCCAATGTATGAAATGTTCTTTTCAAAATAAAAGCACACTATTTTTATTTTTTATCACTGAAAATGGGTCTACGACACATTTTTGGGTCATGACCCACCAGTCGAGAGTCACGGTTTTAAACCACGACACCTGTCAGTCATGTTATTGATTATTTATGGTTGATTCTGACATGAATTTTAGATTTTGACCGAGTGGAAGCAGAAGTTTGAGGAGTCCCAAGCAGAGCTGGAGGGAGCCCAGAAGGAGTCTCGATTGCTGAGCACCGAGCTCTTCAAACTGAAGAACTCGTACGAGGAAGCTCTGGATCATCTAGAGACCATGAAGAGGGAGAATAAGAACCTGCAACGTGAGTTAAACCGGAAATTTGAGTCCAAATAAATATAAAAATGGTGGATGATATGCAATATTTACAGCGTACCCCAGTCACGACTCTCATGGCAGATGAGATCTACAATCGTCACACACGAAATATACGAGGACTGGACCTAAATAGATGAGACGAAGTTAGAGCGTGGCTTTCAGAGTCTTTATTGCTCTCATTGAAGAATAACAAAATAAAGGAGCGCCGTGGCTCACTAACAAACAAAACTGTCAATCCCTAAAAACTATAGATCAAACTCTGAAAATGGGAGACCAGAACAAAAACAAACGAGGAGCTCTGTGGCTCTCTAAACCACTTACAAAGATCAAAACACAAATCGAGGCTGAGTGCTGGCGTTGAACGAGACGATGCTGACAAAGCGTAAACAACACACTGACACAGGACAGAGGGAGTGAGGGTAATAAGCACCAGGTGGAGACAATTAGGGAATCGGACCAGATGCTGACAAGGACAGACGAGGTGCACAAAGGAAGACGAGAACCCCTGACCAAAATAAAACAGGAAGTACACAAAACGTCAACTAACTAAACACACGGACTAACTTAACTAAACACACAGAAACAATTAAGTTGTTTCTGTGTGTTTAGTTAAGTTAGACACAACCATGTTTGTTGATCTAAAAATATATAAATATAAATTCAACACATTTTAATAAATAATGATGAATGTGAATAATATTAACATCATATTAATATTATGAAAAATATAAAAAATTTAATTGAAAACAAATGTATCAATATTCAAAAAATAAAAACAAGTAAAAACATGATTAAAAAGTCATCATGGTAAGAAAAAAATTGTTAATTTAAAAATAAATAAATAGATGAATAGAAATTGAATGTAATTGAATTGGAATTAAACATTCAAATGAATAAGAAAGCCTCTGTAATGTTGACGTTTCCTGAAACGCAGAGGAGATCTCCGATCTGACAGAGCAGGTGGGAGAGAGTGGGAAGACGATTCATGAGCTGGAGAAGTTCAAGAAGCAGGTGGAGACGGAGAAATGTGACATGCAGACGGCACTGGAGGAAGCTGAGGTACTTTTATTATTATTGTTTATTATTATTATTATTATTATTATTATTATTATTATTATTATTATTATTATTATTATTATTATTATTATTATTATTATTATTGTT
>JAFBJT010010245.1:0-10411 GCA_016785325.1 Chascanopsetta lugubris | reverse complement strand
GCAGCCAAACACGCGGGGCAGTACAGCTGTAAGGCGCACCTGCAGGAGCGTTCCGTCAACAGCCTCTTCAGCTCTGAACTCCGCCTGACTGTGTACGGTGAGTGCTCCTTCAAGTGTGTTCTTCTACCTTCATATCAAAAGTAAGCAGTAAAAAATGTACGTTTTTTTCAGTGACATAAGATACAGAACATTTAAAGAAAATTAAAGGAGTATGGGTCCAACCATTGATCATTTCACACGCCACCATTTAATAGATTCAGTGGATTAATCCCAAGGCATCGGTTGATCAAGTAAGGAGGAAAATGATTTGTTTATTTTGCGCAAAAAAACAGCAAATGAATCAATGATTTTCGATGTAAGCAGAAAAAAGTTCAAATAGAACCATGTGACAGGTGAAAATGCAACTAATGAAAGTGTCTTCGTACTGTTAAAATAAAGAAATGGGGATAGGGTCACTGGGATGGAATAAGAATTTGTATGAATCAGATTTGGTCACTTATATTTAAATGGTAAGTTAAGTGGAACGTCACTCTGATGGAGAAGCGTGTTCTCCCACCCTCAGATAAGATTCCCAGTGCTGAACTAACTCAGGATCCAGACTACAAGGTGATGTTCCCTGGAGAATCTGTTTCCCTCAGCTGCCACACGAATGTCTCCGATGGATGGGAGTACGTCTTTTACAAGAATCTCAATCGACTGAGCAGTTCTGGAGTCAAGTATTCAGCAGACCTGAGCACGGCCTCAGATGGAGGATCATATACATGTCAAGCTAAAAGAGGCACAGATCAGGTCTTCTCTTCGGACTCTAGTCCTGCTATTCTCCTTGATGTTAAAGGTAGGTTCAGTAGACTTTGCTCAGAACTTTGCTCAGTCATCTGATCAAATATTTCATGAAAAGTGAAGATCTGCTTGCGTAATGTTACATTTACCCCCTTTTTTCACCACAAGGAACCTGGTGCTAGTTTGGTGCTAGTGCTACTTAGATGGTTCCAGCCAGGCGACTCCTAAGAACCTGTTTTTCCATTGCTGTTTTTTTTATCCATCCGCAACATGCTGTATGAAACACATGTTTACGCAAGTCTTGTTGGTCACAATAACACCGCCTCTACCCCATGAAGTCATTGGTTCTTGACTCTAGACCAGCCATGATTTGGTACCTTCGTTGTATTGACTGAAGCAGTTGAACTGGTGCTGGGTCAGTCTGGCTCCGAACTAGCACAGGAAGCAGGTCGGTGAAAAGTGGTAACACAGAAACACATCGTCTGATTTTGTGTGTTTAGGAAAACAGCCCAAACCCTTGATGATCCAAGAGCCCAAGGCTGACAAGGTATATGTTGGAGAGCCGGTGTCCTTGGAATGTAAAGTTGAATCCTCTTCCGACTGGGAGTATCTCTGGAAGAAAGACGGAGTGGCTCTCATGCAGAAGAACCACACTTTCAGAATTCACTATGCTAATTTATCAGACAGTGGAACCTATGAGTGCATGGCCAGAAGAGACAGATCAATGTACCAAACCCTGTACAGTGACGGACAACTCTTACAGATACTCGGTGAGCCAAAGAAAGTCTTTTGTTGGAAATTATGTCTATATATATATATATATATATGTGTGTGTGTGTGTGTGTTTTATTACACACAATTATAACCCTGACCCTAACACCTTCAATACACCTTACTATAGCGTATGTTCACAGATGTCATGTTATAGAAATCCCTGTTCCACAGTTGAAAGTGGCCCAGTGGTCGGACGTGTTCCCCACTGAGAGTGTGAAGATGAGCTGTGTGATGGCGGAGGGCGGCTCTGACTGGACGTATACCTGGTACAAAGACGGAGAGAAGGTCCAGGCTGACGACGCCGTGTCCTTCCACCCGGACGGAAGAACTCTGTCTATCAGCTCTGCTGCCGCCAAACACGCGGGGCAGTACAGCTGTAAGGCGCACCTGCAGGAGCGCTCCGTCAACAGCCTCTTCAGCTCTGAACTCCGCCTGACTGTGTACGGTGAGTGCTCCTTCAAATTTGTTCTTCTACCTTTATATCAAACTAAGGAGAGAGGCTCTCAGCAGAGCACATACACCTCCACTCAAGAGGAACATCCCTACTCTCTGGTTATTGTATGAGAAATACATACGTTATATAGATTGTTATGAATATATTTTCAGTAAGTTTCATTACATATTTGTCATAGGACATAGTTAAAGGTTGGTGGATTCATTAAGTTAGTGGAGTTGAAATGCACACTTGCTGCTCAGCCCTTACACAACAGGGGACCACAGTACCTTACATTATGCAGTTTGTCCTGTTTTTAGTTACAAATACATCGAATTCATAAGTAGTACAAAATGTATGGTTTTACAGTTACATAAAGAACCTTGAAAGAATGTTAAAGAATTATGGGTCCAACCGTCGATCAATTCACATGCCAGCATTGAATAGATTCAATGGATTAATCCCAGGCATCAGTTAGCATCAAGTAAGGTGGAACATTTTTTTATGTCAGATTTGGTCACTTGTATCTAAATGGAATTAAGTGCAACTTCACTTTGATGGAAAAGCGTGTTCTCCCACCCTCAGATAAGATTCCCAGTGCTGAACTAACACAGGATCCAGACTACAAGGTGATGTTCCCTGGAGAATCTGTTTCCCTCAGCTGCCACACGAATGTCTCCGATGGATGGGAGTACGTCTTTTACAAGAATCTCAATCGACTGAGCAGTTCTGGAGTCAAGTATTCAGCAGACCTGAGCACGGCCTCAGATGGAGGATCATATACATGTCAAGCTAAAAGAGGCACAGATCAGGTCTTCTCTTCGGACTCTAGTCCTGCTATTCTCCTTAATGTTAAAGGTAGGTTCAGTAGACTTTGCTCAGAACTTTGCTCAGTCATCTGATCAGATATCCATCCGCAACATGCTCAAGTCTTGTTGGTCACAATAACACCGCCTCTACCCCATGAGGTCATTGGTTCTTGACTCTAGACCAGCCTTGATTTGGTACCTTCGTTGTATTTACTGAAGCAGTTGAACTGGTGCTGGGTCAGTCTGGCTCCGAACCAGCACAGGAAGCAGGTCGGTGAAAAGTGGTAACACAGAAACACATCCTCTGATTTTGTGTGTTTAGGAAAACAGCCCAAACCCTTGATGATCCAAGAGCCCAAGGCTGACAAGGTATATGTTGGAGAGCCGGTGTCCTTGGAATGTAAAGTTGAATCCTCTTCCGACTGGGAGTATCTCTGGAAGAAAGACGGAGAGCCTCTCATGCAGAAGAACCACACTTTCAGAATTCTCTATGCTACTTTATCAGACAGTGGAACCTATGAGTGCATGGTCAGAAGAGACAGATCAATGTACAAAACCCTGCACAGTGACGGACAACCCTTACAGATACTCGGTGAGCCAAAGAAAGTCTTTTGTTGGAAATTATGTATATATATATATATATATATATATATATATCAGTGACGGACAACCCTTACAGATACTCGGTGAGCCAAAGAAAGTCTTTTGTTGGAAATTATGTATATATATATATGTGTGTGTGTGTGTGTGTGTGTGTGTTTTATTACACACAATTATAACCCTGATCCTAACACCTTCAATACACCTTACTATAGCGTATGTTCACAGATGTCATGTTACTCCTTATTGCTCTGCACTTGTAGAAATCCCTGTTCCACAGTTGAAAGTGGCCCAGTGGTCGGACGTGTTCCCCACTGAGAGTGTGAAGATGAGCTGTGTGATGGCGGAGGGCGGCTCTGACTGGACGTATACCTGGTACAAAGACGGAGAGAAGGTCCAGGCTGAAGACGCCGAGTCCTTCCACCCGGACGGAAGAACTCTGTCTATCAGCTCTGCTGCAGCCAAACACGCGGGGCAGTACAGCTGCTCTGGAACATACAAGAGCAGGTCTGTCCGGAGCACCAACAGTTCTGGAGTAACACTCAGTGTTTATGGTAATATTCCCGTTTTACTCTCTGTATTTGGGTTAGTCTCATGACGTGAAATGTATCATTTGGAATGGTCACACTCGGAGACGTGGGAAATTCTATCTATTGGGGATAGATAAGTGCTGTGCTCGGATGCCGAAGTTAAGATGCAGACAGCCTTTTGAAAATGTGTTTTGATACACGTTTTTCCTTCCTCAAATAATTTGATAATAATTCAAAGCTCTTTATCATCACCAACCCTCAGACACGAAACCCAGAGTCACGATCCAGACACTCGAGTATGACCCAGTGCTGCACACTGGAGATGCAGTTTTCCTCAGCTGCCACGTCAATGTCTCCTCTGGGTGGCAGTACCTGTGGTACAAAGACAACCGTCTACTCAGCGAAACTCACAACAACCACAGCATCGGCTCTGTCGAGACAAGAAACTCTGGGATGTACACGTGTCAGGTCCGAAGAAGAGGGAATGCAATCTTTGAATCAGACAAGAGTCAGGGTGTAAAACTCAACATTCAAGGTGAGGTTGCTCTCTGGACTTCCTCCTTTTTTTGTTTGTATGTGATGTTGATCACGGTGTTGGCTGTGTTTACCACAGAGCGTCCACAGGCTCACATTGTCCTGCTCACTGGCTGGTCGGACGTCTTCTCCACGAACATCTTGGTGCTCGAGTGCTCGGTGCAGGACGGACGCAAGTGGAACTACACCTGGTAATACAGACCGGGAAGAAAGTGTCCTTGAAATGAAGCTCAGACACATACGATTGTTACCTCTCGAAACCTTCAAGAACTCTGCTGAAAGTTCAACTCTGGACGTTTACACAGGTTCCGAGAGGCGAAACAGATTGAGCTGCAGCCCTCTGAGAGCCGTTTGCTCAAAGTCACACCCAAGAATGACCCCGAGCAAAGCCCGTACACCTGCCAGGGCAATCACGGCGAGAGACCAACTTATTCAAAGCGCAGTGACACTTTCAGGACCAAGAACCTCCGTCAGTATAAGTGGCATCTAAAAGCTTGGAGTCTTTGCCGAATACGTATTCTCTGTCTCACTCTCGTTTCTGTGTCCCCGCAGTTTTGAAGAGGCGGGTGCTTCTCTCCATCTCTGGCTGTCTCTTCTTTGGCCTCATCGCCGTTTTCCTGGGATGCGTTGTCCTCAGAATCACACGCAAATCAGGTTCGGGCCCTTCTCAACGCAAAGCTACAAGACTTTTTTGATGTATCAAATGGCAGTGTGTCAACAGGCTCACCTGGACAGATGAACCTGCTGAGAACTATCAGCCATGTCTTGTATCTAGCTCCAACGTCAAGTCTGGGATGTTATCATGTAGCTAGCTAAGACCTGGAGTTCTTAATGCTGCGGTCTAGACCCATTTACCTGCCAAAAGACCGCAGGGCTGTGTTCGTTATCGCAATGTATGTTCACCCTCGAGCTAATGCTAAGCTAGTCATGGGTAAACTATATGAGGACACCCAGATAGCATCCTCATTGCAGCAGGGGACTTGAATCACTCCAACTCGAAGTGGATACTGCCGAGCTTCTACAAAAACACGAGAATTAAAACAACGACCAGCAGAATACTGGACCAGGTGCACGTGCACAAACGATCGGCCCCCCACCGACCATTTTCCCCTGCACGCCATACTTTTCGATTACTGATGGCACAGCTTAAGAGTTTTATTTTGTTTGGCCCACAACTGTACAGTTTTATTATTATAATTTGATGCACAGCAGTGATAAAAGTGTTTCTCTGCAGCCGACACATTTACTGCGTAGCTGTTAAACATGGAGCAAGATCGGGAACTTGATCATCTGCTCTGTAGACGGCCGAGACCAAAGTCTGACAAACTAGGGCAGGGTGAACATTAGAATAGACTTTGTCAATTCATCAACAAAACAAGCGAGCTCCTTTTTCTCTTTGCTAGATGTGTAGACAACACAACTGCTGCGTTGTTTGTGTGTGTTTCATCACAAAGTAACCAACAGAAATCACAAAGGATGTAACCACTTTTCATTTCCTGTCTCTCAGCCGTCAATGACGAGAAGCCAGAGGAGGAGAACTTGTTTCTCACCATGGCCCAGCTAAAGGAACGCACCGGTAGGCTGACACCACCACCCATAGGTTGTGGTTTTCTGGTTGCTCATGTGCTGCAGCTGCTGCCACACCTATGATTCACATTCGAGTTATTTTTGAATTTGCCGTCAGTGAAACCATCAGCACGCAACACCGGGTTTGGGTCTGACTTTTAGCTGTTGGCACTCTGATGGTGAAGTTTCCTTCCTCCTTCCTACAGATGCACCCAACCCATTGGTGGAGTACATCACAGATGAAGCACTGAATGCACCAGCAAAAGGTAAAGAACCTGGAGATGAATACATTGATTGCATTTTCGTAATTGAATGATCACACAAATTGTTACAATGGTGGCAAAGTGCATCCAAGTGCATTTATTTGCTAAGAGAAAAGAAATCCCAGTTCTATGACATGTTGATAAGATGATATGGTTTATGAGAGTAGTGACCTAATGTATAATGTGTAATGACACCTAGAGATGAATTTGCATGTTGCACGCTGCATTACTCCTCAACCCATGTCTGAGAGCCTATACAGTGTTCAGTTTGTCTATCATGGCACACTGTAAACACCCGGCAGAGCAACATGGCCGCCTCTGTGGAAAGGACTCACCCCTGATGTACACAAAAAGGGCGTGGTTGAGACCTATTGTGAAAATGATTTGTACATTCTGAAGAATATACACACTATAGAGGTGTGCATAATTTCACCTAAATCTTACACACTGGTCCTTTAATTTAAAGTTTGATGATTGTAATGCTCTATGGTTTTTAGTCTGTAGAACAAATAATAAATTATTATATAAATCAGATAGTAGTTTCATCTATAGATGTATAGATACGACCATATCTATACATCTATCTATATCCTCTCCATGGGGGCCGCCATGTTTTTACAGGCGTAAAAGTGGACGTGCTGAGCATTGCTAGAGTTTTAATGGCAACTGAAGTCTGCCATAGGTTCTCCTGCATGTTGAGAAGGGTGAGGGTGAGGTGATGGACACAACCTGCGACTTCACCTCTCGAGGTCACCAAATCGTACACACTGCACCTTTAATGTGTTTTGCAACTGTGACCCGCAGAGGTGGACACGAACGGCACGGTTTGCAATGAAACGACACCGCTGCCCATAACAACACAGGAGGACCAAGGTAAGGATGCTTTTGCCACATTGTCTCTGTGATCGCCGGGGCTCTGCCAGCTTCTCCACAGCTGAGGCAGAATGTCCCGCTCATCCTTCCACATCCACATCTCACTCTTTATTACCCCTCCAGCTGTGACCGCTGAAGGTGAAGGGACAGGGGAGAACAATGGTGGTCTGGTGTCTTTCAAACAATGAATTACAGAAGATGGATTCACGTCAGTCACGCAGAGTGAAAGCCTGCTGGGTTGAAAGCAAACTGGACGTTGTGCAACATCTATTTAAATGCACGGACGGATCGATTCATTATTTGTATTAAAAAAAAGAGGTTAAAATGTTGCACTTGATAGTAGAGTGCGTTGAATTTATCTGGAAGTTAGAAGCTAAAAAAAACCCGCTCCTCACTCTTCACTTCCAAACATACAGGCATCACATTCGAAAGAACCTTTTATACCAGTGTGCTAGCTTTAAGTGACCTCTTGTGGTGAAATGATATATTGCACATTGTCACCCCTCACCTCTGCCTTCCAACCAGGGATGACAACACATGACAGCCTTCAGTTATGATTCAAATCTCAAAGGTTATTTACTTTGTCCAATCTAGTAAATATGAAGGGCTTATTCTGAACAACAATTTGTACATGTACAAAGGTGATTGTACATCAGGTGATTGTACATAAATAAAATCATCAGTATGAATATTTCATAAACTCTGCTGATAGAAATTATACAGGTTCAAATGTCCAGCTGCAGTTATGCTTCTTTTTAGATTTCGACTTAGATTTTCTTCTTTATTTTTTGAGGTAATGGGAGAGGGAGTGGGAGTATGACATGTGTGACATGTTGGAATTATATTAATAGCAGAGCCACAGCAGCGCTATGTATAGTGTGCTATACCAAGGCACTTTATCTCAGTTGTGCTTGAAATTAAATGTTCTATGCTTCTTTATTGCCCCTTTTCCCAATGGACAAAAACACAATTAACACCCAGGAACAGGATCTTTCTTTTCTGGAGTGGAAAAGCTTTCATTCCTCCATCAAATTACTCTGCAGGTGACACAGAGGAGACACACTTATTTCCTCTTTGTCATCTTATGCTGGTACGAATTACTGTAACATTTCCAGTGCAAAGCGATACTGCCTTTGTGCGTTAGCATGTAAATAAGAATAATAAGAATAATAATAATAATAGTGTTTGTGAACGATGCATTCTTTCTACAGTTTGGGATAGTGTTCTTCATTTTTGTTTCACTGTTTGAATGTTCAGACTGAAGCGAGGAGGCTTCTCCTGATTTGAGGATTCTCAAACTGTTTGTGACTCGTGCACGACATCAGGCTTGATAGGTTCAGGTCAAACAGCCCAACCAATGGGTGAGGTGTTAGTTGTGGGTTCATCCAGGGTACAAAAAAAAAGAACAGGCACACCTGCTCATTCTGATGTTAATGTTGCTTCTGTAACTATAAAATGGCACCTGGAAATGTTTGACTAATGTTATTTTCTAAAGATGGATTTTAAAGGTCATGTATCTTGGAGATCTTCTGTCACATGTTGTAAAAATGTAATGAGATGTGTCTTGTTACGCCTCAATACCACATTCAATCTTTTCCTCATTTGCTGACCAATGGGCATGACTGTGTATTTACGTAGCTGCACAGAGTTGTGGGTCATTGTTTATTTGTTTAATCACATTTCAGGTGAATTAAGAGTGAAACAGAAAGTGTTAATATATGAGTCACTATTTATGTGCTGAGCATTATGGTTCGCTTTCTGCCTTGTACATAGGATGTTCATCTGCAGGATCGTTTATCAGTTAGTATTTCAATTCTTGGAACAAACTCAATATGCCAGTAGATTGTAAGTTCAGTGTCTCCAAAACATATTTAATGTAATAAATGTTACATCGGTGAATGTCTTAGCCTTGCCAGTTGGGAACTGTGTGATTATTCATCTAGAATTTTGTGTCTCTCCATGAGGCTGTCAAAATAAAAGATTTTTTTAAACAAATGTGTGCACGATTTGACAGGACTGGAAGAATCAGGCGTTCAGCCGGTGGTGGGCAGAGATCTTGTCTGTGCGCCTGTAACATGAGACAAATGACACAAGGGGGGGGGGGGGGGGGGGGGGGGAAGAGTAATTATCTAAACAAAACTTTCAATCGTACACGGACAAAGGAAGACGAAGTCACGACAGACGCTAGACTTCTCTCGCTCACATCTACTTGAGGATCTCAGCCAGTTTCCCCACATAGTAGTCGTAATTCTCCTGACAGTCCTCCCAGGGCGTGAAGCTCTGCTCGTCCTTCTCCACGTACGTCTCCCAAACGTGCACAAAGTCGGACGGCTTCATCATCCGCAGTTTGCAGCCGGCGCTGGCCAGGGCCCGGAGCCCCTCGGCGATCTCAGGCTCCTCCCACTCAAAGAGACGGGAGCAGAATATGCAGAGGTGGAGCTTCTTCCGCTGCTCCAGGATGCTGGTGAGTTTGGCTGCGCAGGCCACGCAGGGGCTGCACGACACGTACCAGGTCACGTCATACTCCTGGGACGAGTTAGGGAGCACCTGGAGAGGGAGGGAAGGGGGGGGAGGGAAGGGGGGGGGGTGCAGACTCAAATCAGGTCACCGTGACCTTTGACCTTTGATATCAGTTCATCTTTTCAGTCCAAGTGAAGATGCTCCAAATTTGCAGAACGTCCCCAAAGACGGACTTGTTTGACCTTTGATCACAGTAGTTGAAAAAATTCAACGATCAATCTGATCTAAAGCTTTCCTGTGGTACTTTTTAATGAAATAGAATTTTAAAGGTGCAGTGTGTGAGATTGTGGTCATTTTTTGGCACATTACATACTGACATTTTCATGAATTTATAATCACCTCAATGTCCTACTTTTTCCCCCATTACCCTTAAATGAGCCCATTAATGTATATTCACTCGAGGAGCGGGTCGTCTGTACGGGGGCCGCCATGTTTTTACAGTAGTGAAAGTGGACGTACAAAACATCTTCTGACTTTAAATGACAACCGAAGTCGACCATATGTTTCCCTGCATGTTCAGAATGGTGAGGGTGAGGTGATACCACCAGATAGACACCACTAGATGTCGCCAAATCGTACACACTGCACCTTTAATCAACTCAACACCCCCCCCCCCATTTAACGCCCACGATTTATAAGGTCACAGGGAGCTTCTGGATGTTGCTGCCACAAAATGGACGAGTATTCATCCCCACTGGCAGCAGCTCAGCGTGAGTGTTGATTACCTGC
>JAFBJT010010239.1:40761-60291 GCA_016785325.1 Chascanopsetta lugubris | reverse complement strand
GTTATACATTTAGGTGATTATACAGTCATGAAAATAACAGTGTGTCGTTGTTTGGTAATATTTGTAGAAGTGACAAAAAAGACCGGAATCCTACACACTGCACCTTTAATAGCACACACACACACACACACACACACACACACACAATGGCTGGTTTTGTGTTGCTTTCTTCACCTGACACGACCTCGCTGGCTCCTCACCTCCAAGAACCTTTGTGACTTGATCGAGTGCGTCAGCGTTTCATACGTTAAAGCTGCACCGACTCAAACTCACTCAATGTAAACAACGGTTCTGGTGTCTGGGCGGCGACGGTGGCGGCGGATGGTTTTGAGGACAAACTGCATCAAGGGTTCTTTCAAGGAGCGCGATGACACCATGTTGTGCGAGGAACGTTTTCAGTCCTGTCTCTTTAAAGCGCTGCGCTGATTTGAACAGTTTAATGAGAGGAGGGTTTCATTGGCACAACATGCAAATTAGGGCCCGTAAAGTGTGTTCTGCAACAAGTGTTCCTCCAGTCAAATGGAGTGAAGAGTCGCTCCTAACGTAAACATCACCCTCTCCGATCATTAGGAGTGTTTTCATCAACAGAAACAATAACTGAAGATCAAACTCTCTGGGTTCATGCGTCAGACGTGGGCATTTCACGGCCCGTGGGGTCGAGACCGAGCGTCACTGTTTCATACGCGGGGCTCGTCAAAATGAGCCAAGCAAATGCTTTTACTTTGAAATAACAAAAAGACTTTATAAAACCACCCCCATTGGTTTCCAGTCTAATTTGCTTCGGACCTTTTTCTGTGCGCGAGGGAACTGTTTGAATTGATCTGAATGCTGCTGTTTACAAACGAAAACATTCCTGTGCAGAATATTAAATTGATTTCCTGACACATTCACTTCTGTTGAATGAAGATGATTTTGATCATACGTCAATGACAAATTCAAAAGATGGTTTCAATATCTTCACTGAATGAGAACAACAGGTCTATACACAACAAAGTTTGTTTTAGCCCCCGTTCTTGAATGTATGAGGTCATGGGTTCAATTCCCAGCCACTCCCCACTCCCCACCCCAGAATTTCATACCCGGGAGTTCGGGACCGAACTGGAGGCGTTGGCTGGGCACCGTGGCGTCACACCATGTCCACGTGAACTTCACTCCTGCAGCTTTAACAGGAAACAGCTACACTTACTTTCTCCAGTTCCTGAAATACACAAACGAAAAGAGCAGATGTTTGTTTTCAATACGACGACAGTGAGTCAGAGAGAGAGAGAGAGCGAGAGCGAGCGAGCGAGCGAGGAGGCGATATTACGATCCATGCAGGAGGAAGAATCAGCTAGCCTGTGGCTGTGTGATCGCAGCAGACAGGTAGAGACGCACGGAGCTACAAATACACAAATAACTGCCGAGGTGCAGAAAGAGACGACGCGAGCGATGGAGGCGGTGGCGGCGGCGGCGGCGGCGGCGGCGGCGGCGGCGGCGGCGGCGGGAAAAGGGGAGATCAGAGCGCGGAGGAAGCCGAGAGACACGCGGAGACACGGAGCGTTTTAGTTCAGAGCCCAATGCTGTTATTTATCTGGTGGCTGCTCAACAAATAAGGAGGCTCGGAGTTGTGTGATTGGCTCGGCGGGGGGCTGTCACACTCGGGCTCGGATCTTCCCCCCGCCGGCGAGCATCAAACTTGCAACACTCCAGCTGCGCTCGCATCGCGCTCGCCAAACATTCTCCCGACGTTCGGGCTTTTTTGTTGAAACATTCCTCAGTGTCGCCACGTCCCTTAAATATTCCTTTAACATTTCAGCTCCGTTTGCCGCAGCTGACGGACGACAAAGGCCCCTCAGAGTCTCATGACCACGTTTGGATTTTCAAAATAAAAGGGAGGTTTTGGCGATTATTGACAGATGGACTTTTAAAGGGGAACACGAGAAGCAAACAACAAGGCAACAGGTCCGAGCAGAAACTGTTGCCGCTGCACTGGAGTCATGTATCTGTACAATAAAGATGGACGCCATGTTTCCACTTCAAACGACTCCACACATGGAGGCAGCCATCTTGCACATTAGAGGCCACACATTGCCATGTTGTAAATGTTGCTTTAAAAAAGTAACCAGGCATTAGTGACTTCTTCCATAAAGTAACTCATTTAGTCTGAGTTTACCAGGAAAAGTAACTATTGCATTACTTTAAAAAAATCAAATATGTCAAAGAATGTGGCCCCGCCCCCTTCAATGGAACTTTCAACTCAACTGCATTTTTACATATTTACAATAAAACTGAATATTAAATATGAATGAAAATGAATGAATGAAAACTAATCTACGATTAGCAAAATAATGACAACATTTTTCATTCTTGTTTTCAGTCTCAATGAGGGAATGAGGTCATGTTTGTACTTCCTGTGTAAAAAAGAAAAAGAAAAGCTACCTTCACGTTACCTTAGCCAATCATCATCGCCTATACAGTTGTCTCCGCCCCCTCAGCAAAGGAAAGACTGAGCAGGAACTACCAAATATGACAGAAACCATTTAAAGAAAAAAAAAAACGGTTACATGTGAATGACTACTTATTATTTTCCTGTGTCCCGTCCACTAACACGGAGGAGATGTCCCGGGGATCGGCGCGCTGTCGGCCGCTCTCCTGTTTATCCGCCTTCACCGAGTCTGTGATCCGTGCGTCGGGATGAAGCCGACGCCCGAGCGTTTTCAGATTCATGCTTTTCAAATTATATATTCACGGATCAAAGGAGATGGAATCAAAGTCTTTAACTCTGACTAAAGGGCAGGTTTACTCCCCAGACTTAATCTGGATTTAACAGAACTTTATTGACAATGTTAAGCACTTCCAGCCACACAGATGAGACCCGGTGGCTCCGTGCCAGGGAGGATTCAACCAGCAACCAGCCGTCAGCAGATCGCTGACACTCACTTACACCGGCAGCTGCGCCGGCGCCGCCTCCTCCGGCTCCGGCAGCATCACGGCGCCGCGCCGCACATTAAAGCACCGCGCCCCCTGACGCACGCCGACCTCTGACCTTGCGCTCGGACCGGGGGCCTCTGACACCTGTGTGGCGGCGGGCAGCGGAGGTGGAAGCGGAGGTGGAGGCGGAGGTGGAGCGGGGCTCGACCTCTCCCTCTCTGAAGTGTCCGGCTGCGACCGAGGTCACGGGTTTGACCCCCGAGCCCGGGAGCCGTCGACCCCCGCGACGGGGCCACTTGATCCCGCTTTACCCTTGGGCTCCGGGAAGCCGCGCTTGGTCCGGGGGAGCCTGCGGCCGCCCGTCCGCCCGCCCGTCCGCCCGCCCGCCCCCCCGCCCCCCTTTACCGCCGCCAGCCCCGGGTACGAAGCGGTCAGGGCCGAACAAACGAGGTCAGGGCGGCGGTGCTGGGAGATTTATGTCCCTGTGAAGTCGCGGGAGCTTCGCGGCTCCGAGTGTGAGCTGAAAGCTACAGCTGCTGATGAGTGATGAATGTGCGCGGCCCTGTCATGTTCTCTTTGCTGCTGCTGCTGCTGCTGCTGCTGCTGCTGCGGCTGCTGCTGCTGCTGCCACAGTATCGGCATCGCCGCCATGAAAAGGCTAAACGGTGAAATGGGAAAGGAAATGACCTTGTCAGCCTCCGTGTGTGATGAACACTCTCACTCTTTCGGCAGACTATTGGAAAAGATTTACTCGCGGGATAAACAAGTCGTACGTGCAAATGCAGAAGTTTATGATCTATGATTTGTTTTGTTGTTGTTGTTGTTTTTTTTAAAGGTGCAGTGTGTACCATTTGGTGAATGTTGTACCCATCACCTCGCCCTTGCCCTTCTGAGCCTGCGGGAGAACCTATGGTCGCCCTCAAACTCAAAAGATGTGGCGTATGTCCTCTTTATAAAAACATGGCCGCCCCCGGAGGGAGGACCCGCTCCTGGTGCAAGTAAACATCAAATAGCTCATTTAAAGATTAAATGGGAAAAGATATTTACATTACGGTGATGCAATTGTTTTGTATCGTTATTCTACCAAGAGTGAAAAATCCCACACACTGCACCTTTAATTAGCACTGATACTAATCTATATTAGAAGCATCTAATTACACCTAATTATGTAATATATATATATTAATGTATTATGGCACAAATCACTGCATAGGTTCAAAGAGTTATTAATAACAGCTGATATGATGATGTAGTGGCATTACTATTACTAACATCACTACATTAATTGTATTACATAACATATTGTCTGTGTGTGTATATATTTACATGTGTATGGATGGATACAACTATACAACTACATACAACTACACATGGACAGACAGTACATCCATCTGTTTACCTCACTATCCCTGTCGGCGCAACCCCAAGGACACAAATGGAGCTATTCCTGTTGTTACATCTGTAATCGCCGCGGACGTTGAGCAGCGGACGGGACGAACGAGCGGCTGCTGATCACACTCAGCGCTAAAGCGCGGCCAAGTCTCCCTGCAACACTGAAACTTCCTAATTCCCCCTCATTCCTCCCGCAGCCGCGTCACACATATAAATAAATAAGTTGAAGAACACACGTATCAATCTATCTCCCCTCTCTCGCTCTCTCTCTCTCTCTCTCTCTCTCTCTCTCTCTCTCTCCTGTGCACGGCCCCTCTTTTAAAGTGGTGCTGTGGGCTTTTACCCAAATGGCGCCAGGGCCACCAGTATCATTTATAACGGGACGGCAGCGCTAATGCAGCGCGTGGTTCAGCCAGGATGTTTTATTCATGCTGTTTTATTATTAGGGCCCCCACTTAAAAAGGTGAGGCGCGCTCTCCCTCTCTCTCTCTCTCCCTCTCCCTCTCTCTCTATCCGCCCCCCCCCCCCCCCCCCCCCCCCCCCCCCCCCCCCCCCCCCCCCCCCCCCCCCCCCGCCCCCCCCCCCCCTCTCTCTCCTCTGGCCGCCTCCTTGCCGGCGCTGACTGAGGCGCGAGCTTTATCTATCACCCTGACAAGAGCGTCTTCCCTGGGAAGTCTTTCAGAAAACTTCAAACAGCCTCACTATTGATTTCTCCCCCTCTCCACCTGGGCACCGGCATACATCTTCCCCCCGCCCGCGCCGGGGAGGAGGGGGTGGGAGGGGAGGTGGGAGTCGAGAGAAGAGAAGTGAGGAACTATGGAAAGTAAAAGAGAGAGAGAGAGAGAGAGAGAGACTCCGGGAGATAAAAGTAAAAAAGGAGAGACGAAGCCCCGGCCGCGGCGGCATAACAATGTGGGTGACCTCACTTTGCTTCGTCGCTCCGGCTCTTGTTAGCGTGCGCGCCGGTGAGCAGACGGTGATTACGGCGTCCAGCGTATATGCTAATCATGCATTCAGACAACACTTTGCGACACATGATTGATTCGAGCGCAAAGATCACATGCGCACACTGCGCGTCCTGCGTGCGCACTGATTGCCTGGCCGTGAGACAAACAAGAGGACGGCTCCGGGAGGCAACAAAGACTCCAGTCATTTTGTGCTACAAGGTGAAACATGAAGGGTCGGCAATCTGACTTTGAATTCATAATGCAACCGCGATTGCACTTTGATTCCCATTCTCTTAAAGGCACGACCGCAAAGTATCTGCACGGCGGCGGCGAGCGGTGGAAATGGAGGCCGATACGGGGGGAGCAGAGGGGGAACGGAGGAAACACTGCGCACGGTTTCTTCAGTCGTGTCCCGATGCAGCTCGGTCCATTTTCACCGTCCGTCACCGACCCGCTCATGGGCACCGCCGCCGCCGGGCCGGACAGGGACACGCGCATCGACGTGGAGAGGAACGAGGTGCAGGTGCGTCGCCGGCTCCGAGCGTCAGGTGCGCACACCTGCGTTTGAGTGGGTCCTGATCTC
This sequence comes from Chascanopsetta lugubris, assembly GCA_016785325.1. Taxonomy (NCBI): domain Eukaryota; kingdom Metazoa; phylum Chordata; class Actinopteri; order Pleuronectiformes; family Bothidae; genus Chascanopsetta; species Chascanopsetta lugubris. Next base: position 54,459 of record JAFBJT010010239.1, on the reverse strand, counting down.
ATGCTGTTGACTCAGCAGAAGGAGCCCACCCTGATGTCCGGGATGCATCGGTCCAAGTCCAAACACGAGCTGAAGCTGCTGGAGAAGATCCCGGAAAACGCCGAGGCCACCGTCGTCCTCGTGGGTGAGTCTCCCCCCGCGCGACCGGAGCCCACCCTCACGCTCCCTTCACCCCTTCACCCACACTGTCGTGTCTCTCCATCGTCTTTACTGTAGAAGTGAGACCTGCTCTTAGGGGAGTGTCCAAATCTCCTTCAAAATAAAAGCACAGTCAACGGCCCCAGTGAGAATGAGTCCGTGACCCACTTTTTGGGTCCCGACCCACCAGTTGAGAATCACCGGTCCTATAGAACACGTTGCCCATGAACCACACATGCCACTTGTATGTGCAGCCGTATTATTCACACGCATGTCAATTCAAATTCGCCATTTGTAACTTGAATCACTGTCGATCAAGAATGATTATTTTAGGTAGTAATCACATTTGAGTCCCACTGTTAAAAACCGGGCCCTAGAGAGCAGCCATGATGCTGATGTTGCCCTGGGTGAAAATGAGTTTGACCCCCCACCCCCACCCCACCCCTCCCCACCCCTCCCCGTTCTGTAGGAAGCGTGGACTTCCTGGAGCAGCCCACCATGGCGTTCGTGCGGCTGCAGGAGGCCGTGGAGCTGGAGTCGGTCCTGGAGGTGCCCGTGCCCGTCCGCTTCCTCTTCGTCCTGCTGGGCCCCCCCACCACCAGCATGGACTACCACCAGATCGGACGCTCCATCTCCACGCTCATGTCCGACAAGGTGAGCCGGACGCAGACACGCGACCGGAGGTCGCGCCCTCTAATGCCATCCCATCGACTCACCCGGTGACTGAATCCCCCCCCCCCCCCCCCCCCCCCCCCCCCCCTCACCCGGTGACTGAACCCCCCCCCCCCCCGCCCCCAGCAATTCCACGAGGCGGCCTACCTGGCCGACGACAGGCAGGACCTGCTGAACGCCATCAACAGCTTCCTGGACTGCAGCATCGTGCTGCCTCCGTCGGAGATGGGGGGCGACGAGCTGCTGCGCTCCGTCGCCCGATTCCAGCGCGAGATGCTGCGCAAGAGGGAGGAGCAGGAGGTCAAGCTGATGTCCAAGGAGCCCAAGAGCCTGGAGGAGAAAGGTTAGCGTTTTGGGCGCCCGCCTCAAGTGGCCACCCTGTGAACTGCACGTTTTTTTTCCCCCCAACACAGCCTCTGCACACGTGAACAGAACTACTCCCAGTGTCCCATCAGAGTTTGGATTGACTTTAACCAGGCGCTGCGCTCTGTCCCACAGAAGCTCTCCTCACGCCTCTGAAGAAGTCGGACGATCCTCTGGAGCGCACGGGTCGGCCCTTCGGCGGCCTGATCCGCGACGTGCAGCGCCGCTACCCCAGATACGTCAGCGACTTCAAGGACGCCCTGAACAGCCAGTGCATGGCCGCCGTCATCTTCATCTACTTCGCCGCCCTCTCTCCTGCCATCACCTTCGGGGGTCTGCTGGGTGAGTGTCCGATCCCTCCGTTCGTGCCGTTTTAAAGGTCCACGAGTGAAGCCCCGTCCGCGTTGATGGCGGTGTGTTGACGGGCCGCGCCTGTCGTCCCCAGGTGAGAAGACGAACGGCCTGATCGGCGTCTCTGAGCTCATCGTGTCCACCGCCGTTCAGGGCGTCATCTTCTGCCTCCTGGGAGCTCAACCCCTGCTGGTCGTGGGCTTCTCCGGACCCCTGCTCGTGTTTGAAGAGGCGTTCTACACTGTGAGTTCATGAATCAATCGACACGATGGATCATCAGTGTCTCACCCTCAAACAGGAAGTCACGTGTAAATGGAAAATGAGTGGTTTCGGCAGCACCTGGATGTGTTTTGTTTGATAAATGGCGCCCCCTGCTGCTGAGTGTTTGTGACATTTACCTCAAAATGTTACGTCCATAGAACACTCAGCAGGCGAACAACATTGAAAAAGCAAAGTATGACTCCTTTGATGAGTCTTTTGTCATGAAATTTCCAAATCAAGTTTAGATTTTTTTTAAAGGTGCAGTGTGTAAGATTTTGCTTATTTTTGTCACTTTAAAAAATACTACAAAACAATTATATACCGACATTTTGATGAATGTATAATCACCTCAATGTATTATTTCCCTCCATGACCCTTAAATGAGTCCGTTCATATATATTTACATGAGTGGGTCCTCTCTACGGGGGCCGCCATGTTTTTACAGTAGCCCAGAGTGGACATCTGTTGAGTTTTAATGACAACTGAAGTCCACCACAGGTTCTCCTGCATGTTCAGGAGGGTGAGGTGATGGATACAACGCGCAACTCCACCTCTCGATGTCACCAAATCGTACACACGCTGCACCTTTAATCGTCTTTAAAAAAAAGAATACTGGCCAATGACCCTCAGCGTTTGTGTCCTGACAGTTCTGCAATGCCAACGAGATCGAGTACCTGACGGGCCGCGTGTGGATCGGGCTGTGGCTCATCATCATCGTCATCACCACCGTGGCCTTCGAGGGCAGTTTCCTGGTCCGCTTCGTCTCCCGCTTCACCCAGGAGATCTTCTCCTTCCTCATCTCCCTCATCTTCATCTGCGAGACCTTCATCAAGCTGGTCCGGGTAGGGCCCCCGCGCTGCAGCTCGACAGCTCCTGATTACCAAAACTTTTTGTTGGCACGCTGGGCGGATTAGCTCCCTGACGCTAAAGCGAAGCGACTGACGTTTGGATGCCGCTCAGAAACCCGGGGTCAGAAATGAGAGTGTTTTTGTAGCGAGGGGGGGCAGCTGAAATCATCTGTGAGCGATCGGCCCTGAACGTTTAATGGCTTCGGAGGTGAACCTTTGTCCAGCCTCATGCTTGTGGAACGTTCGCTTTATTGGAGTTTCGTGGCAAACACTTGAAAGTTGCCGAGGGCTTATTTCGTTTTCCAGAAGGTGAAGATAAGAGGACAGAAGATGGGATGAGATAAGATAAGGCTTTATTCATTCAAAGTCATTAAAGTGATTAACAGTGTTGCAGCAGTAAAAAGTACACAACTGGCATAAGAACAATTTGGGGGGAGAATAGTGAGTGAGTGTGTGTGTGTGTGTGTGTGTGTACGTAATATATATATACATATATACATATATATATTGTGTGTGTGTATACTGTATATATATTTGTGCATATGTATATACTGTGTGTGTGTGTAGACACTGCATATGTGTATATTTATGTGCTGTATTTATGTGTGTATGTATATATATATATATATATATATATATATACACACATACATATGTATAGTATGTATAAACTCCAAACATCCATTTACGCACGGTACTGTCTGTGCACGCGGATCTCATAATTGTGTCGCCTGTCGCCGGGCAGATTTTCAAGGAGAACCCTCTGCAGCGCTGCTCCTTCGACAACAGCACGAGCAACGGCAGCGCGATGCAGAACGTCAGCCTGGGTCCGAGCGCCATCCCGGGCCTGAACCTCACGGAGCCCGAGGCCGAGGTGAGGAAGGTCACGGGTGAACCCAACACGGCGCTGCTCTCCCTCGTCCTCATGGCCGGAACCTTCTTCATCGCCTTCTACCTGCGCAAGTTCAAAAACAGCGCCTTCTTCCCGGGAAGGGTGAGGAACTGGGGTCACTCCGGGAAACGTGGCGCTCAAAAATCAATCAGCAAATGAATGGAAAGAAATCACGGACGCACCTTCGTGTTTCAGTTCCGCAGGATCATCGGAGACTTCGGGGTTCCCATCGCCATCCTCATCATGGTGCTGTTGGACTGCAGCATTCAAGACACCTACACGCAGGTGAGGCTGACATCATCCTACATCAGTGTAGCAGTGACTCATCGCACTCCTGTTTTGTCCCTGTCCCTCCTCCCCCCCACCTCCTCCTCCTCCTCCTGTGTAGAAACTGAGTGTCCCCAAAGGTTTCTCTGTGACCAGTCCTCACAAACGGGGCTGGATCATCAACCCTCTGGGCTCGGACGGCAGCTTCCCCATCTGGATGATGTTCGCCTGCTGTCTGCCGGCGCTGCTGGTTTTCATCCTCATCTTCATGGAGACGCAGATCACCACGTGAGCGCGCGCCCGCGGCCTCCACCACCGCGCGACACCTGCTGAATGAGTGTTTTTAGTAGTCGTAGTTTCATGGTGTAGTGTTTCAATAGTGTTAGTCGTTTTGATGGTGTAAATCCAGTCTATAACTAAACAGTGTAAATGCAGTTTATCACATGATTATATGACACTTTTGTGTTCACAAAGCGTTTTTTTAATACCCTAAGCCATCAATGTTAATTTACAAAACCTTTTTACAAAATATTAATAAACAGTATATTTAGTCTTTTTTAGTGTAGTTTACTTGACCTATTTAAATGTTTATTTCACTTTTTTCAATTATATTATTGATTATATTATTATTGTGTACACATATATATTTATGTATTCATTTATGTATTTATTTATTCAATTTTTTTTGGATAATTATAATGAAAAATATTATTTTTTACGTATTGTATTCTTTTATTTGTTTTTCAAAAACAATCCTCCGATCGAATGAGTAAATGAAACTCCCCTTGAATAGTTAAAAATCCCACGTTGCCATGGTAATTATAGTTATAGGCCTGAAATCTATTGAACTGAGTTGATGGTAAACACTTGAACACACAAAGACGTTGGAATGGTAAGAATCCTCTCTCCGTGTGACGTCCTGCAGCCTGATCGTCAGTAAGAAGGAGCGGATGCTGGTGAAGGGTTCTGGTTTCCATCTGGACCTGATGCTCATCGTGGTTCTGGGCGGCAGCTCGGCTCTGTTCGGCCTCCCGTGGATGGCGGCGGCGACGGTCCGCTCCGTCACCCACGTCAACGCCCTCACCGTCATGAGCAAGGCCGTCGCCCCCGGAGACAAGCCTCGCATCCAGGAGGTGAAGGAGCAGAGGGTGACCGGGCTGCTGGTCGCCATCATGGTTGGTGAGTGGCGCAGACTGAAATCACACTCGGTGCTCTTCCTCTCTTCTCGTTTTAAAGGTGCCGTGCGTACGATTTGGTGACCTCTAGGGGTGACGTTGCGTGTTGTATCCATCAACTCACCCTCACTCCTCTGAACATGCAGGAGAACCTGTGGTCGACTGGTGGTTCAAGACTCAAAAGATGTTTAGTATGTCCACTCTGGGCTACTGTAAAAACATGGCGGCCCCCGTAAATAAACATTAATGGGCTCATTTAAGGGTCATGGGAAAAAATTATACATTTAGTTGACTATAAATTTGTGTTCATGTCAATATGTCATGGTTTTGTAATATTTTTAGTCGTGACAAAAATGACCAAAATCTCACACACTGCACCTTTTAAGGGGTGTTTTTATCATTTTTCCCAACAATTCAAACTAAGCTATTTTACAATGATCAACCTGCAAATGTTTTTTTTGATTTGTTATTTCAGGACTTTTCGGTTTACAAATCTGAATATTTGCATCCACACACGCACTGCACCCTTGAACTTGCCTGAACTTCCTGTCTGCCACTTCCTGTCTGCAGGCATGTCCATCGTGATCGGTGACCTGCTGCGTCAGATCCCCCTGGCGGTGCTGTTTGGTATCTTCCTCTACATGGGGGTCATGTCTCTGAACGGCATCCAGCTCACCGAGAGGATGATGCTGCTGCTGATGCCCCCCAAGTATCACCCCGACCACACCTACGTCCGCAAGGTGAGAGTCACGTGACCAGCGTGTACGAGGTGTAAGGACATGTGATGACTCATTTATTACGTGACTGAAATGAATGTGTGTGTGTGTGTGTGTGTGTGTGTGTGTGTGCAGGTGCGCACGCTGCGCATGCACCTCTTCACCTGCATCCAGGTGGTGTGTCTGGCCGTCCTCTGGGCCGTCATGTCCACACAGGCCTCGCTGGCCTTCCCCTTCATCCTCATCCTCACCATCCCCGTCAAGATGTTCGGCCTGTGCCGCATCTTCACCCCCAGGGAGATGGCATGCGTAAGTCGGCCACACGGGGGCGCCAGGCGCCACGGCGCGCACCCTCAGCTCAGCAGCAGCAGACTGTGGGAGGGATGATGACTCATCATCAACCATCCGTTGGATTAGATGTCATTTCATAGATAAAGTGGATTTACCGCTATTTTGTAAGATACGATGAGACAAGGGTCAAAACTAAGATATTTTACAATAATTAATAATTTTTTATTTATTGAGGACGTTTTGGGTTAGATTTTAAATTCTATTATCTTTCATATCATCTCTGTTTCCGACGCGATGGCGTGTTTGCGCTGACTCGGCTCTTTCTCTCCTTCCTCCAGTTGGACGCCGACGACGCGGAGCCCACCTTTGACGAGTCTGTGGGTCACGACGAGTACTCGGAGATGCACATGCCCGTGTAGCCCCCGTAGCCACGCCCCCCCTTCCTCTCATCGCACCACTCAGCTCCCCCCACCCTAGTGGACGCCAACATCCTGGAGGCAGCGACGGAACCGCCCCCACACACACCCCACCCCGCCCCCCCACTCCCATAGAGAAACACCACATCACTGTGCCCCGCCGCCGCCGCCGCCGCCTCTCCTCGCCATCATGACACAAACACACAGAACATCAGAGGTGCGTGTGGTCGGTACCCGGGTCAAACCCTCTCACTATTTCACCAGCTTTATTTATCTGTCGCACTGTCGGAGGCCGTTTTCCGACGTTTTGCAACAAAACCCCGTGCGTTGGCTCATCAAATATATGATGTATTTTTAAAAACTTGTATTTCAGGGGGAAAGCAATCAAATCCATGTGATCTGAGGCTCAACGTGAAATCAACGCTAGGCAGAAGAAGTGATTCATTTTAGCCCTGAAATCGTTCGCTCTCGTTCACATTGAATCTGTGGAGGAAGTGTGCGGAACATTCCTTTATGCTGTCGCGCTGGTGTTTGCTTAGGTGGTCTGTCGCCTCCTCTCCCCCGTGTGTGAAGCTCACCAAGCGCCTTATGAAGGAAATCAAGAATACCAATCTGTCACGCCGCAGACAGACTCCGCCTCCTGAAGCTCGTAGCACTTTTGTTTTTTTCTTGTTTTTTAAAGAAACCAAATCAGAGTAATGACTGTATTTTACGTGATTGTTTTATGGCCTTATAGCGTCCTCTTAAAATTCATGAATCGATATCAGTGTTGCTTCTCGAATGACTGAATCATTTTACTTTTTTTTTCTTTTTTTTTAGCCTGTTTGTCTTTAACTACTCACCATTGCGAGTTTATTGTGGCTTCTAGGTCAACGTCTGTACCTGTAGTGTAGTGAAGTCGAATCACCAGCAGAGGGAGCTCTTGCAGGACTGTGATGATGACATACCAAAAAAAAACTACCAGTGACGATGCTAACGCAGAGAAGTCAGTGGCATAAGGAGAATTCTGTCCAACACACTCTGGATGTTTGGGGGCACTAACGTTGTGACGTCTCACTCGGTTTGGTTTTGTTCTTGGGAAAAAAAAAGAAATTCACTGTCATTCCTCGGTTTCTTTGTCCGAGTGCCAAAACCCCCGGCTCCTGTAAATAGATCCCCATCAGAACAATAAGCTGCAGTTCAATCATCTCAGATCTTTTTATTATTATCGTTAACGGCCTGATTAACAAATTGTCTTGTGGTCTAACATTCCTGGTTTTATTGAAATCCTTGCTTTTTTTCGTTTTTTTGTTTTTTGTTTTTTTTGGGGTTTTTTTTAGCGAGAGGAGCCTAATTCTCTAAACGTTGTTTTACTCGCGACCGGATTTCCACACGAGCTTTGTAGACAAACCTGAGCGCGTCGCAAAGCGCGGAATGAGAATGCGGGAGGTGGTGGGTCGGTGTGGGAGGGGTCAAAGCCCAGATCCTGGGCTCCTCTGTTACTCTCCATGGGAAACACTTGTCGTCCCACCTCAGCCGTGATCTTGTGCCTGTTCGGTTTCACCATGTCGCACAATATCTCTCAAAGTGCCTGTGGGACCAGGAAGCGATCGGCCGCCACTGTCTGCTGTTGTTGTTGTTGTTGTTGTTGTTGTTTGTACCAGTTACACACGTTACGATAGTTTTTGCACTTTGGAGACACACAAATCAAACATCTCTCCTTTATTTATCTGTTGCAATACGAGGCATTACTGCTGTTTTTATAAATATATGTATATATATATATATATATATATATATATATATATATATATATATTCAAAGAGAAAAGATATATCCAGAGTATTTCACACAAATCAGTTTGTTTTGGCTGCATCACAGCTGCGACACTGAGGAGAATATTTATGGGAAGAACATTGGAGAACATTGTGCTTAGTGTTGTGTCTTGCTCACTGTGCCTGTGGACGGAGTGAAGGTGTTTGTGGAAGTTGTGAAATGTGACGTGTTGATTCATTTCATTAGCAATACAACGTCTACCAGGATATCGCTGACGCTCCCTTGTACATTAAATGGTTCAAATATTGATGACAAATAAAAGTTATTTTCTATTTATCCTGGGGGTTCTTCCATCTCGTTTTCTGACAACACGTTATCCCAAGGTGAACAAAACAATGGAGTTTAACTGGTAAAGCACACTAAGGTTCGTTGGGCAGCGCTGGACAGTTTGAAATGATGTGATGCAAAAATACATTTAGTAGAATTAAAGACATAGGTTGCAATAATCAAACCTTGGTGTGATTTTAAATCTAAGTTGAAAGAGAAAACTAAAATAAATTGTGAAAAAATGTAGTATTCATGCAACCTGGAAGAGACTTATGCATTAAAAGCAAATCTGCCAAAATAAAACGGGGCCAAGACTTGAACCCTGTGGAACACCAGGGATCTGGATTAGAGAGAAATAATGCAAATACAATAATGAAAGGATCTAAAAAGAAATAAAGGCAGTATGGGCTCAGATTGTGAAGAATAGTCAAGTTAAGAAAAGTCCGTTTAAGTAAAAAACAGCTTTTTAGGTGAAAGAGAGGGGAACCCAGTATTGAACCCTGTGGAACCCCCAGAAATCAAGAGGTCAGTTTTCCCGGTTTTTCAACATTTTGCTTCCTCTCCCTCTGATTTCAGAGGAGTGCAACCTGAAGTCTGAGTTACAAAACATCAACAACATTCCCCCTCGAAGCCCTCATGTCATGTCATGTGGTCCCAGTAAAAAAAGGAAAAAAAAAGAAGAAGAGGGGCTGGATGTTCTGCCAGCTCGTATTTGGGAGGCGGTTCAGCTCCCTGCTCCCTCACTGCTCCACACACAGGAGGGAAAGATGGCTGCTGCTGCTCCGCCGCCGCCGCTGCTGCTGCTGCTGCTGTCGGCCGCCGCCGCCTTGTTGTGTCCCTGTCGGGCTCAGGAGGCGTACGACCGACTCCCCGACAACTTCAAGAAGGGAGTGGATCTGGCTCTGGAGAAGCTCAACTCTCACGTGGGGATCCAGCACCACTTCCTCTACTTCAGGGGCGTCACCAGGTCCGACATCCAGGTACTTTTTTATTTTTACTATATTTTTTTTTTTGGACACAAACACGTGTATTTTTTCAAGGTCTCAGATTGTAAACTCACTATTTTTTTTTTTTTTTTTCCAAATTTTAAATTCCTCCTCAGCCTGGATTCGACGTGACCTACATTTACCACCACTTCTTCCTGAAAGCCACCACCTGCCAGAAAGGAACGCTCGACGCCTCGGCGTGTCAGTTCAGGAACGACAGGGTGAGTTTGGCCTGGGAATTGTTTGTGTGTGTGTGCGTGTGTGTGTGTTGTGAGAGAGAGAGAGAGAGAGAAGGCCTGTTCTAACTCGTCCGTGTCTCTTTGTGTGTGTGCAGCCGTTGGTGGACTGCGCAGTCTGCTACAAAACCTTCGCAGGGGAAATTGAAGAGGAGCCCAAACCTTACGTGCACTGCATCCACAAGCCCGCCCTGACAGAGGTGAGTCAGCACTTTATTACAACATTTATTTACCTTCTTAGAGTTCTGTGATTTCAGTCTCCGCCCACGTTAATCCCTGCTCTGTGTCTGACAGGAGATGAAGCGGGGCCGAGTGGAGCACTGTAACAGGATGGGCTACAGCAGCGGAGCCCCGACTCTTCTGGCTTCGACCGGAGGCGACTTTAAGTTTCTGTCGGACTGAGGCGGCAGAAGTGTTGTTGTTTTTTTATCGCTTACATTTTATTTGCAGAACTTTTTTTCGTGACATACCGACCGGAACTGTGTTGTTCCTTTTCATGTAGATCTCCAAAAATAAAGATCCAATGTAAACAATCGAGTGTTTCATCTATTTATTTATTTATTTATTTTCTGTCGTTTTGAACTCCTCTTTTAAAAAAAACAAGCAAACAAACAAAATCCCATTTGAATCCACTCTGGTGGCCCTGAAGGTCCAAAACAAATCAAGGTCATCCCAGAAAACTCTATGACATCCCTCAGATAACGGCTCCAATCCTCTTGTTTGTGATTGGACGGGAACTCTGCTGTCACTTCCTGTTTCCTCCTCGCTGCAGTTAATTGGTTTAAAGCAGAGAGGAAGAGAAGGCACAGAGCTGTTCATCTGTCCCGGCACGGAACCGTCACATTCGCTCAGACCCGCGGTGGCACTTTACCACTGTTCTCCCAGAGGTCAGAGGTCAGAGGTCAAAGGTCAAAGTGCTCAGAGGCTCCGAACCCCTGCTCCTTTCCCGTCCGGTCACCGTGACTCTGTTCATCCAGGCATGAAGCCGTTCTTCAGACTTAATCACAGCTACACTGTGTTTCCACATGGGACTTAAAGGTGCAATGCGCAAGATTTAGTGACGTCCGGTGGTGAAGGTCCACGTTGCGGCCGAACTCGTTCATGTAAAAATCAAGGAATGATTCTCGAGTCATAAATTCAGGTGATTATAAACACTTTAAAAAATCAACCTGATTGTTTCATGTTTCTTTTCCGTCGATAGAAACGGAAATCATTTCATTTAGATTTTACACACTGCACCTTTAAACCGCAGAAATGTTATAATTACTTGCTTTGTACTGCTGATTACATCTGAATACATGCATGCGTTTGTGTGTGTATGTGTGTGTGTGTGTATGTGTTTGCAAATGTGTGTGTGTGTGTGTGTGTGTGTTTCCCATGAACTGATCTTTAATCAGGTCATTGAGCAGATTCAAAGAAAATCTCAGTTTCCTGTAAATGACCTGTTTTTCTCCTCAGACATGATGAAGCCGCACCCCCCCCCCCCACCCCCGCCTCCGACTCCCCTCCTCCCTCCCTCCACCCGACTCCTCCATGAGGCCCCGGGGGCCCCGTCAGCTTTCCAGGACTCAGCTTGTTCCCGATCCAGCTCTTTTATCCGTGATAACACTTTGGGAGAAGAGTCTGATTCCTCCTCTGGCAAAAATACTTTCCCTCTGACAGACAGAGAGCCGAGTTAAGACAAGCTCTGATCTGAGTCCCGTGGCGGGGGGGGGGGGGGGGGGGGGGGGGGGGGGGCAGTTGTTACGGGAACTGGGGCATAGGAGGTAAACAGGCCCTCAGACGTGTGTGTGTGTGTGTGTGTGTGTGTGTGTGTTGCCTCCTCAGCCTTAATAGGACTTGTTGCTGCAGAGCAGCTCAGTCCTCCCCCCTCTGTCTCAGGATGAAGACGTGGAGCCTGGTTCTCTGCTCTCTGCTGCTCTGCGCTGCCAGACCCGGGTCCGGACCCGGATCCGGATCCGCCTGGGCTCAGGTCCCGCAGGACGTCTACGAAGAGCTGTCTGACATCCACAGGCAGGGAGTGGATCTGGCCTTCGAGCAGCTCAACCTTCACGCCGGCGTCCAGCATCATTTCCGCTTCTCCAGGACGGTGGAACAGTCTGAGATCGAGGTGAGACTCTTCTCCGGTTCTTCATCCACTCGGTCACGTTTGTTACTTTTCATTTCATATCTGCCGGTGCTTCTTACTCGTGTCGGAGTGAGTCTGGGATGGATCCGTGAAATGTTCTCTGCGGACACTGAGAAAGGTCAAGGTCAAACAGGGGTCGTCCTGATCATGACTTTTAAATCTTCTCCGAGAGGATATGATTAGAATTTGTATGATTTAGAATCTACCTATTTTGTTTATCTGTGTTTTTAAAGATGCATATTATTATTATTATTAATGTTGTTGTTGTTGTTGTTGTTGTTAATTAGGATAATAATAATAATAATAACAATAAGAATAAGAATAAGAATAATGATAATAATAATAATGTTATTATTTGTGTTATATTTTATTCAAATATATTAATATATATTAAAATGTTTTCATAGTATATTATTTGTTAGTATTAGTAGTAAAGTTAGTCATCAGTTGTCATGGAAATTGTTTTTGGTATAAAGTATAAAAAACCCAAGAAAAATAGTTTTTTTATCTTATTATATAAGAAATAAAATGGCTCCTCTGCAGCTGCAGGAGACAAACCAGTGAATACTTGTTTTCACATCTGCTGCAGGTCAAGTTCACTGTGTTCCCAGAAAGAGAGAGAGAGAGAGAGAGAGAGAGAGAGAGAGAGAGAGAGAGAGAGAGAGAGAGAGAGAGAGAGAGAGAGAGAGAGAGAGAGAGAGAGAGAGAGAGAGAGAGAGAGAGAGAGAGAGAGAGGCAGAGTTTGTGTTGATGTCTCCACTGTTCTCTCACTCAGGGAGGATTTGGAGTGAAATACATTTACCACCATTTCCACATGAAACCAACAACCTGTGCCAAAGGAAGCACAGAGGTCAGCGCTCAGGGCTGCCCCTTCAGGAACGACCGGGTAGGACGAGCATCCACCACTTCATCGATCTATTCATCGATTCATTTATTTGTAACATTAGATTTTTAACTTGACATTTTTAATTTAATTTTCATTTCTATCTTTATCTTTTGGATTTATATATTTTTCTATTTGTTTTGTTGTAAGAACATTATTCATTTTCATTTTCATTTTCATTTTCATTTTCATTTTCATTTTCATTTTTATCTTTTGGTTTTATGTCTTTTTCTACGTGTATTTTCGTTTGTATTTGTATTTCTTCTTCATTTTGTCCCTCCTCTCCTCCTCAGCCTGCGATGGACTGTGCAGTTTGCTACAAAGCACAGGGGGAGCAGATAGAATCCAACCCCAAACCTTACGTCCACTGCATCCAGAGACGCAGACTCACTAAGGTACCATCATTACCCAGCATGCATCTGTGCACTCCACACAAACTTACCCCTGATAGGAAGAGGCCTCTCTGCCCTTTAATCACCTGTCAAACCACCTGCCTCTTAATGTGGGAGTCAGATGAATAAGACCTGGTGAAGCATGTATTTAATATATGTTGGACATTTAAAATCATAATATTGATATTTAATAACGTTTTGATGTTTTATTTCGTGTCATGTCTCAGGAAATGAGGACGACCAGGATCGAACACTGCAAAAAGATGAGCTACAATAGTGGAGCTCCCACACTTCTGGCTGTGTCCAGCACCTGAACACCCGGCGGTCAACACCTGCATGATGTTTATACCATCACCTCATATCAAACTATATATATATATATATATATATATATGAATGTGTGTGTGTGTGAGGCTGCTTCATGCTGACGGACTCTGACGTCTCCTCAGGCTCCTCCCACAGGAATCACAGTCTTCTTCACTCCACATGTTCCAATCTGTTTCATTACATAAGTGCTTCTGTCTGCAGCCACAGGTCCAACTCTGTGTCCGTGTGTGTGTGTGTGTGTGTGTGTGTGTGTGTGTGTGTGTGTGTGTGTGTG
>JAFBJT010010239.1:27853-38670 GCA_016785325.1 Chascanopsetta lugubris | reverse complement strand
TGACAGCAGCGGCAGCGGCAGCCGCAGCACTTCACTCACGGCTCCTTTAGACCCAGCAACAGCGACCGTGACGCGCGTGCGGGAACACGGTCGTTAACTCTGCTTTACGACACAAGCTCAATCTGCTGCGGGTGATGATGCACACGCCGGGAACCTTCCCTCCCCCCTCCCCTCCTCCCCCCGCCTCCTCCGTGGGTGCTGCGGTTTATTCTCTGTGAGTGTGAAGGAGATAACAGGACCTATTTTACGTTGCCGCCTCGGGGCGCGAGAAGTCTGGGAGATCAGTGCCCGTCGCGCCGCTTCCGCGTTCGCTCCGCGCGCGCACTGGCGGCCACCTGAAGGCTGAGAGGGAGGCTGGTGTCGGAGGCGGAGGGTGAGAGAGAGGGGGTGGTGGTGGTGGAGGTGGAGGTGGTGGTCGTGGCCGTGTGTGTGTGTGTGTAGGGGGGGGGAGTCTCTCCACTGCGCAGACAAGCGGTGGTGCGTCTCTAGCGCTGCGCACCGCTCCTGCCGCTCCTGCCGAGTCCTCCTCCGCCACAACAACAACAACACACGGCGCGGGAGGAAGGAGAGAGAGAGGGAGGCGGAAGGAGGAGAAGAAGAAGAAGGAGAAGGAGAGGTAGGACGAGGAGGAGGAGGAGGAGGAGGAGAAGAAGAGGGTCCCTGTGAGGAAACCTGGACATATACAGCGGGAAAATGACGATGTCCGTCCCGGAGAGGAAATCAGGTTCCGAGGGGAAGGAGGAGGAGAGCGAGGATGAGAGCGAGATCCTGGAGGAGAGTCCGTGCGGCCGCTGGCAGAAGCGGAAGGAGCAGGTTGGTGTTTACACTCTGTGTGTGTGTGTGTGTGTGTGTGTGTGTGTGTGTGTGTGTGTGTGTGCGAGCGCGCGATTGATTGAGTGAGAGTGTGTATATTGTGTGTTGTATGTAAATACTGTGTGTGTATACATATACGATGTGTGTATATTGTGTATATTGCACGTACGTGTGTTTGCATATGCTGCATGTGTGTGTATTGCAAGTGTGTTGGCTTGTGTGTGTGTGTGTCAGTGTGTGTGTGTGTGTATGTGTCAGTGTGTGTGTGTGTGTATGTGTGTGTGTGTGTGCGCGATTGATTGAGTGACAGTGTGAATATTGTGTGTTGTGTGTAAATACTGTGTGTGTATACATATACGAAGTGTGTGTATATTGCAAGTGTGTATGCGTGGGTATATTGTGTGTTGTTGTGTGTCCACTGTGTCTGTATATATCCTGTGCATGTGTGTGTGTGTGTGTGTGTGTGTGTGTGTGTGTTACTAACAGTCCACTATCAGATCTGGGAATCAATCAGGAATCCTCTTGTTATGCAATCTCTCATATATTGTGTGTGTGTGTGTGTGTGTGTGTGTGTGTGTGTGTGTGTGTGTGTGTCTCTCATATTTTGTGTGTGTGTGTGTGTGTGTGTGTGTGTGTGTGTGTGTGTGTGTGTGTGTGTGTGTGTGTGTGTGTGTGTGTTGTTGTCACACTCCACCTCAGTGACATGAACATTGTTTAGTTGGGTGATATGAAGTTTTCAGGGTTTAACATTGAGTTTATGTGTGTATACGGGTCTATGTTGTTACTTATTGTTGACGTGCTCGTGCAAAGGATGCTGGGAAATCAGTGATGTACAGTGATGTAATGGTGCCGCTCGGTGCTGAAAAGCAAACTGGGCCTTAGGCTTGTGAGGTGAAGCGACTCAGAATCAGCCCAGACACCATGTTGGCCTTTGTAGGGTTATTTGTGTGTGTGTGTGTGTGTGTGTGTGTGTGTGTGTGTGTGTGTGTGTGTGTGTGTGTGTGTGTGTGCTTGCCGCATCATCTTCCGCTTTCCTGTATTATTCAGACCTCTCATGAGTGACGGGACAGCAAATAACCTCGTGGCCTGGTTGGCAGCTTCCTCTCCCAGAAATAATCCTGTTTGTTTCATGTCGACATCAAAGTTGGGCATCGGTGACAGTAGCGGGGCTGGTTGGCTGTTTATTCACAGCAGCGGTAATTCAGGCCCCTCCCACTCTGCCCCGCCCCCTCTGACCCTGCTCTTAAACATTGGATCCAGAGAAGTTCACTTGTTATCAGGCGCTAAGAAACAGAGCTGAGGAGCAGCGGGTGTCGCCTCCTTAACGGCTCCAGATAAGGTGGAGAGGATTTAAGATGAAGGTTATCTATTGTGTACACACACACACACACACACACACACACACACACACAGACATTTACATATACACACATGCAGACCTACTGGTAAACATATCCTGACTGACCCTGCTGCAGTCTCTACCCGCTTATGTCAGGAAGAACACACACACACATACACACACACACACACACACACACACACACACAGGGTGTTACCACCCACCCTGGTGATTTTCCACCTATTGATTACCTATCAGTGGGATTTCTGGGCTACAACTGCCATTCATCCACTACCCCCACCACACACACACACACACACACACACACACACACACACACACACACACACACACACACACACACACACACACACACACGCACATACACATACACATACACACACACACATAACAATAATGATATTATGTAGACCCCTCCATGCTCTCTCTCGCTCTCTCTCTCTCTCTCTCTCTCTCTCTTGCTGTCTGTGTGTGTGTGTGTGGGGGGGCGCATGCGTGTGTGTGTTTGTATGAGCGTCACTTGCCTTGAAACACACATGAACACTGAGTGAATTCAGTCAGTGGGTGAAAGTTCAGAACACACTGCCATATCTGTGATTGGCCATGAAAGTAAACAGGGGCGGCGCTCACATGGTCAGCAGCTCATGGTATTGTTGGATGTTTTCTCGACGGCGGCGTTTCCGGCGGGGGCGGGGCCTGGGGCCCGGGAGTTTGAACCTGGATGGGGTGTGTTGTCGTTTGAAAGTGGAGTTTATCCCTCTGGACTCCAACACACTGAGCATTGATTGATGCTGCTGCTGCTGCTGCTGCTGCTGCTGCTGCTGCTGCTGCTGAGATATTGTTCATAAAAGTGCAAAAGCTTGCAGTTCATTGATTAACCACTGGGGGCTGATTCCAAAAGGGAGCAAATCCCCCCATAGACTCCCATGTTAAACTTCAGAGCTGAATGAAACATGTTTAAAGTCTGGTACAAACTTGGGCTTTGGTCTCAATCAGTCACATGTGTTACCATGACAACTGTACGGGGGGGGGGATTTTTTCCCAAGTCGCTTATTTTTACTTTATCGACGTTTGAAATTGCGCATTTTTTGGGGCGTGGTCTGTTACGTACCACGGACCAGGCGGCGGCGCCACGAGCCAACCCGCGGCTCGGTGTGTGCACCGCCGGGAACCAGGAGGAGGAGTTAGGATTCGGCAAAGATGGCCGTCGAGGGACTCCCCCCGCAATTTTCCACAAAACCACTCAGCTGAAACCAGCGTCCATCTTTATATACAGTCTATGGATATAACCAAGGCTTTCCAAGCTTTTGTGGCTCCAGACTGTGAGAAAGCCCCCGCAGCTGCAGCCGCAAGCAACGGAATAACAGTTGCACAACAATGCCGCCTTTCTTCATCGGTTGAGATGTTGACATGTAAATCTGCACGTCGCCAGCAGCAGCAGCAGCAGCAGCAGCGGCGACATGATTTGACAGGTTATGATTTATTTCCTGCCGTGACAGTCTGGACTTTTTGTCAATAGTGACTCACGAGATATTTCTCATGAAGTGTGAATCAGTTGATTTCCATTGCGCAGATAAATGATGACTGTGTACAAAGGTGGACGTGACCTCACCCATAGTTTTCTGCAGAGTTGAGCACTCTCGGGGCTCGGTTGGAGTGGACGGTTCATTTGCATATTTGAGCTCCTAACTCCTCCCACTTCCCCGTTTCGTCCAAAAGTGGGGAAAGAGGCGGAGCACAAGTAGAGCAGGGGTGGGGCCCATGGTGCTGTCGCAGCATCCGCGCAACGAGCCAGGTCGGCCCAGATGTCACTCAAGAGGCCACGCCCCTCAATTAATGCACAATTTCAAACCTGTACAAACTGTTTAAAAAAAAAAAAAAAGTAGTTTGTACCAGGCTTTGAATATGTTTCATTCACCACTTAAATTGATCATTTTAACACGGGAGTCTATGGGAATCGACTCGCTTTGGGAGTCAGCCTCAAGTGGCCACCCTGTGAACTGCAGGTTTTTCCAGCTCCAAATGGCCCTAAATTTATAGATTAAAACTTTATAACACCTTGCTCTGCGTAAAGTGGACCTGGACCTCTGCGACCGATCCGTATGCATGTGGGTGTGAATGTGCACATGCATGACAATGTGAAGCTGACGTGCAAATGCGGAAAACAGCGTCTGCCTCTCACATTCATCTGCCACTCGAAAAAAGTCCCAGCTGCGGCCGAACGCCTCGCTCCGCTCCGGCGGCAGATGGGGTCGGATCCTGGAAATCGAGAGCGGAGCAGAGACTGGAATGAGCCACAAACCAGGGGCTGGTGTGGATCCGCTTCCGGAGGTTTTTAACCCGGCGGTGTTATCAAGCCCGGGGGGAGGGGGGCGGGGGGAGGGGGGGTGGATGGGCGCACTGGTAATGTACTGTCCAAGCGGAACTGTGGGTAAATGGGGTCAAAGGGTCGGGGCAGTTGAGGCGGCTCCCGCTGCTCTGAAAGATAATGACTCGGTAGGAAGTCTGGTGCCTCCTCGCTTATTTTGGATCAACCAGGAAGTAGGAGGAGTTAGGGCATCGGCAAGATGGTGACGAGTGTACCGCCCACTACGAGCCTGTATATTTGTTAAAGGTGCAGTGTGCACCATGTTGGTCATTTTTGTCACTTTAAAAGATTGAACAAAACAATGACACACTGACATACTACATATGTTTTTTACAGTAGCCCAAAGTGGACATACAAAACATCTTTTAAGTTTCAACGACAACCGAAGGCCATCGGTTCTCCTGCATGTTCAGAAGGGGTGAGGGTGAGGTGACGGATACAACATGCAACTTCACCTCTAGATGTCACCGAACCTTACACACCGCACCTTTAAAACTTGGTTGAGAAACACGATGAAAGAGCCAGTGAGACGAGGCTCGGCGCTCAAGTGGGGAAAGGTGTTTAATAACTCACATTACAGTCAGACGTGGTGATTAGAGCCACATATAAATCTCCTTCAGTCAAATCAAACCCCAGAAAACTCCAACGCGCGGCTCATTAGATCGTATCGCCGCCCGCTCAGACACGCCCCGCTTCCTTTTACGAGTGGGATGAAAGTCGGCGATGTCATCACCTTGCGTCTGCGATGGATGATACATGTTGGCGGAGCAGATTTTGGATGTTCTCCAGGCCCCCCCCCTCCCCCCATGTTCTCCAGGCCCCCCCCACACCCCCCATCCCGCACCCCGGCTTGTAAAGACCAGCCATTAACCTTGTCGTACAAATCCCCTCGCCGGAGAGCGCGGCCCCTCGTAAGCCTGGTGTCATGCCGTGGCCTGCAAGTGAGCGCTGGCGGTCCTAGGGGGTGTGGGTGGAGGGGGGGGGGTTGCAGTGTGGGTGGAGGGGGGGGGTTGCGGGGAGGGGGGGGGGGGGTTGTGCTTAATAACACACTTCATGCCATAATCCAGCAGCGGGGGCATGCTCGCTGCGTGGTGCCTGGTTTTGACAGCTGCCCCGTGATGAATGACATCCACTCAGATTTCCCCAGAGGGGGGAACGAGGAGCGTGGGGGGTTGGGGGTTGGGGGGTGGGGGGAGGGGGGGCTTTGATTCACCTGTCAAGCGCTTGTTGCTCCGCAGCTTTAAGGTTTCACCAGGAAACACATTCGCAACCTCTTAATTCCTAGAATGCGAGGATTATTGATTGGAGGCGACAGTGACTCCATTGATCCTGGTCTCCGGCCGGAGAGTGAGGTTTCACTCTGCTCTCACACCAGACGTCCTGAAATCACGCCTGCAGGGGTGTCCAGACCACGGCTTTTTTTTTTTATTGGCTCGCAGCCAACCCCAAAAATATAATGGAATGTGGCCCGCGGGAAATCTTCGCTTGACTTGATCGTACTTTGATCGGTTGCTGTTCTATTCCATTCTATTCTAGCAAGTTGGGCCGTACATCGAACAGTTTTTATCGGCCCACAGCACTTCCTGAAATTATAATGGAATGTGGCCCACACGAGGTTTGCCCTTGACTATTGCTCTGTTCCATTCTATAAGTAAAGGAGCTAACTTTTGAATTTGAATTTGAATGACTAGCTAATTCTATCTCTTTGTTTTTCTATTTGACTTTCATTTTGTATCGGTAAAATATTTGAGTAAACATCTAGAAAGAACATTTATCTTTGTATTTTTTTTTCTTTATTTGACATTTCTATATTTCTATAATGGCCAGGACAGATATGACCTCTTTAACTTTGAAACACTCCCTGAAAAACCAATATTTGTTGACCTCTGCAGTTGGTTTGCTTTGGGGGCTCCTGCACTTGGGATGAATGAGTGACCTTCAGGTCCACATGAGGCAACAGCAGCAGACGTGCGTGCGTGCGTGTGTGTGTGTGTGTGTGTGTGTGTGTGTGTGTGTGTGTGTGTTTACAGTGGCGCGGGCTCTGTGTCTCTGTGAGAGGGCGGATCAGAGCGATTGTTCAATAAAGGTGATTCCGGTTGAACGTGTTTGTTGGTGTGAGAAGTGGCAGAGGCTGGTTTTATGAATGCAGCGATGACAGTATTAACCTCTGCCTGTCCGATGACTCACTGTAGTTTACAGCTCAGGGATGGGGAGGGGGCGGGGCCGGGGGGCCGGGGGGCCGCACCTTTAAGTGAACTCGTTGCCACTGAATCGTTGCCTAACGCCCCTTTAAACTGTCTGGTCCTGGGCGATGTGTTGTATCACGTCTCATCTCTCAGAATAAATCTTTATGATCCATGTGACTGATCCAGTGTGAAACCTCTCCGTTTCAGCAGATGCTCCTTCGATCCCCTCACATGTTCCGCTGACCCTTAAAGAATCTGTGCGTTATCGGCCTAATGTTATGATGTGCAGCCCTCGGGGGGCGGGGGGCGTGGGGGTGGGGGGGGCTGTGGCAGTCATGTGATCTCATGGGATGGTCACCTGGTTGTGAAACGCGAGCCGCAGCCGCCTAGGCCCCTCGGGGTCATCGGATCCGGCGAGTTGTACGGTGGCGGTGGTTGCCCCCCCCGCTCGCCCCCCCGCATCCTCTGCCCCCTTCTAGGAATGGCTGACACGTCTGCAGGCTTTCACAGAGCTGTCAGAGCGGCTCGCGTCACATGACATCGATGCCTGAGAGGAGAGACTGACTCCGGCAGCATGCACACGCTGGGCCAGACTCTTTGCGCCGCTGCGTTAAAGGTGCAGTGCCTAAGGGTTCGGTGACGTCTAGAGGTGAAGTTGCGTGTTGTGTCCATCACCTCACCCTCACCCTTCTGAACATGCAGGAGAATCTATGGTCGTCTTGAGTTGTTGTTGTTAAAACTAAAAAATGTGTTTGCTACTGTAAAAACATGGCGGCGCCCATAGAGAGGACCCGCTCCTCGTGTAGATATAAATGAATGGGCTCATTTTAGGGTAATTTTAGAACATTGACATCATCATACATTCATAAAAATGTCCGGATGTAAATTGTTTCGTAATATTTTTAGAAGTGACAAAAATGTCCAAAATCATACACACTGCACCTTTTATTTTTTTATTTTTTTATTTTTTTTTAAACGAGCTTCGTACATTTCGGGACATTCATTGAAAACAGACTGTGTTTTCAGCAGGGCTGAAGAAATGAGCAGTGAGGCCTGTGGCCCTCATCACGCTGTGTTTTGATGAGTCATGATATCCAGGCTCTTCCATCTCTCCGCGCAGTCGGGGTCTCGTCTCCTCTCCGCTCTCCGTGTCTGAAGTTGGATGAAATATGCTGCCGGAATATAAATAATCCCAGCGCAGCTGTTCTTCATCAGCCCTGGACCAGGACGCCGTGTTTGTTCACCTGTCCGCTGGTATTTTCAGCCGCGCTCCGCAAAAAAAAACCCGGGATGGATTTCTGTGAAGCTGAAGGAGAGGAAGGGAGGGAGGGAGATCCCGTTACGTTTTGGATCAGATTCAGTTAAAGGGACATGTGGGAGTTTTTTGTTTTTTTTAAAGGTTTTGCTGTGAAAACAGGGAGATTTCTATAGTGACCCTGAAGGTCAATGCAAAACAAACATGTCAGAAAACACAACCATTGACTTTCACCACAGTATCATCTGTGACATTCTGTGCTGTTTTCTGATATGTTCTGTTTTCTGACATGCTCTGTCCGTTGACACGTTGTTTTGGGGATATTTTGTGTTTTCTGACATGTTCTGTTATGTTTTATGTTGTGTTTACTGACTTGTTGTGGTGTTTTGTGTCATTTCATGTCATGTTTACTACTACTTTTTCTACCGTGTCGTTTTCTGACATGTGTTTTGTGATATGTTGTGTCGTCTCATTTGTCACGTTTCGTGTCATGTTGTGTTTCCTGGTGTGTTTTTTTTTTCAATCACGTGTTTTCTGACATGTTGGGATTTTTCGGAGACGTTTTCCCACACGTGTTTTCTGACATGTTGTGTTTTCTGACATGTTGTGCCTTGACTTTGATTGAAGGCCACGATACTGTCTCACCTCATATCTCCAGATGTCCGTGTCAAAGGTAGACGTGGTGTAATCCCATGTAAGGGAACTGTGGAGCTTTCAGCCGAGCGATTCTCCGAGCTGACGACCGCTCCTGCTTTTATCTGGACGAGTGGTCAAACAAATGCAATCTCACGCCACAATACGTTAATGTCTGAACCCAACACCTCAGAGTTTAATCACAAGAAATTCATTGGCGTTCTGGAAACTTCTACGTGAGATGCAGAAATGAACCCCGAGGGGAACGAACCAGGCTCCATGAGGCGGTGAGCTGCAATTACAGAGCTTTGTTCGAATGGTACATTAAGAGGCTTTACGCACAAAAGCTGAAGTGAGGTGAAAGGTCTTCTCAGAACCTGAAGCTTCTGCGTGTTTCTACACGGCCGGGGAATCCGGTTCCAGCTCCCGTTAATCCCCCTCAGCACGCTTTAAGTTTCAGAACCAACAATCACCAGATTACCCAGGGCGGTTTTGTCACGTAGACCTCCGATATGTGTTTGTGTTCGCTGCCGTTCTGACACCGTGTGTACGGTCAAGTGACACCTGGTGGTGACGTTTCATCCTCCAGCTAAATACAGGTGAATGGTCGGTCCATTCTCGGCTGCTGTAAAAACATGGCGGCCCCCGCAGAGAGGACCGGCTCCTCACGTGCGACAAATAAAGGGCTCGTTTCGAGATCTATAATTTGCCACCAGCTTGTTCAGTTCCACTGTTGGTGTCGTTTCTGTAAAAGTCTGCTCGCAGACAGTTAAAGGTCACTAACTTCCCTGCTGGGTGACACAAAAAATACAGAACAGGTTTCAGATTTTCGCATGATACGCACTTTGATGTTTTAATAATAGCCTCTGGCAGCGTTCAGCTCAAGTCATATATTACAATCTGACGCCTTTAATGGATGTTTTTGTCTCCATGCCCATGATATCTGAGGCCTGCTCCTTTAAAGGGGCTGCTATCAGAGTCTATAAAGTCATTTAGCCAGCGTCAGGGTGTGTGAGTGCGTGTGTGTGCGTGTATGTGTGTGTGTGTGTGTGCGTGTGTGTGTGTGTGTGTGTGTGTGTCACTGCTCCCTGTGCTTCAAGGCAAAGGTCAAGGTCCCTCCTCTTCCTCTGCGCTGCCCGTGTCTTTTATTGGACGCGGCTTCAAGAATGTGTGTTTGGATATGAGCCTTTAAAATGTTACACAGACAGACAGGTGAACTGAGGTTGTGTAACACAACTTCCTCCATTCATTCTTATTTTTTTATCATTATCATTATTACATCATCATGATATTTTTTTAAATAATCATAATAATAATAATAATACATTTATTTATAAGTGGCTTTCAGACACTAATGGACACTTTACAAGGACAGATAATAAAAAAAACAAGTGCTGCCTGAATATGAAAAATCCAAACACATAAAGACTGTCAAAGCAATAATAATAATAAGAATAATAATCATGATAATAATAATGATAATAACAATAATAATAATAATAATAATAATAATAATAATAATAATAATAATGCTAATAATAATTATAATAACAATAATAATAATAATAATGCTAAAATGATAATAATCCAAAAGGTAAATACTTTGTATCCACATCCTGTCCTCTTGACCTGAAATCACCCCCCTCCTCCTCTTCTTCGTTACCTCCTCAGCCATCCCTCTGGTTGACAGCTCATTTGCATATTGAATTTGAATGCGTTGTTGTTGTTGTTGTTGTTGTTGATGAGGCACCAGAGGCCGAGAGGAAAACAGGAGCCACGGTTAAATTAGAATCAGATCCGAGTGTCACAGCGGCCATCAATCAGAGAGAGAGAGAGAGAGCGAGAGAGGGAGCTGATGAATTATACATATTTATGGAGCTGGAGAATAGGCCCAGCCCCCACGCCCCCCCCCCCCCCCCCCCGCCCATGTGTTACCATCAGGCCTGTTCCACTGTAACGCAATTTATAGAAACCCAACATCCATCCATTCCATCTCCACATCGCAATTTACAGAAAACACTGCAGTACTTGTTTCTGGCCCATAGGTGGCACTGTAACCTTCATTTCAAGGTGAATCCAGTCATTTGCTTTCGTAAGACTTGTACTGTTCTGACATGATCGTGCTTCACACCGGGAAGCACGCGGCCCCCTGCTGGTCACAACGTCATCCGACGAGATCTGGGGCAGTCTTTGTTTTGTTGG
>JAFBJT010010239.1:15332-26354 GCA_016785325.1 Chascanopsetta lugubris | reverse complement strand
TCTCTCTCTCTCTCTGTCTCTCTGTCTCTCTCTCTCTCTGTCTCTCTGTCTCTCTCTCTCTCTCTCTCTCTCTCTCTCTCTCTCTCTCTCTCTCTCTCTCTCTCTCTCGTCCCCCCCTCTCCCTCTCTCCCTCTCACACCACTGCCACTATGCGCTGTATATGCTAATATTATCTCAGCCTCTTTGAAAGGCATTTTGCATGTTTCAGACTATCATCCCATTCATTACCACTTATCAGCACGCCACCACCTCCATATGGAAAATAATTCATATACAGGTACAGTAGCCCTGAAAAAAAAGAATGTAAATATAAAATACATTGTGGAGGGACCCCTCGAATAAAACCAGAAAACAAGAAATCGCGCAATATTATCAAACCTATAATAAAAACACAATCTCCCGTGTAAAGTTCCTTTCACTTAACGAACTCTGTTTTAAATGCCTCTGGTAATTTTGCAGGTGATTTAAAAAACAAAAACAAAATTTTAAACATAAAGTAGGGGAATGTTTCTCCTGATTTCCACGGACTCATTGTGGATTCCGGGGGTCCGTGGACACACCGTGTGCCAGTGGAAAAGTAATTAGTGTGTCATATTCCAGTGATAGTGTAAATATGTTACACGTCTGCTCATTCATGGAGCCGCTTGAAGGAACAGCTCAATTCGTCAGGCGTCTGGGTCGATCGAACACCTCCTGGGATCAATGGCGTGCCTCGCCAGTCCCACTCTGCAGACACATGTGCCCCTTTAACCGTTCCCTCTCTCTGCACACACACACACACACACACACACACACACACACACACACATGCACAGAAACCATCCCACCAATTTGTCTGTGCATGTCAAATCACAATAATTAAGCATTATCGATCGGAGATTCAATTAACTTCATTAAGTTGGGCCGCACTGGTGATTGGGGAGGGATGGAAATGAGGGAGGGATGGAGGTGAGGGTGGAGATTATAGGATCTCATTAAGTGAAAAATGGCGGGGCGGCGGGTTGGGAGGGGGCGGACGCAAACGCGCCATAAACACTCTCTCACAGCGGCGTGTGTGAGGACGTTTGGATGACGGTTGTGATCTGAGGCCTTCCCCAAAACTGTCCTTCATGAGACATGTGTGGATGATCCGTGGCTGTGTCTCTCACAGACGCGCGCGCACACACACACACACACACACACACACTGAAAATATGTGGTTGAAGCAGAAGTGTAAACAATCGGGCTTGACGTTCCTGTGTGTGATAGGGCCGTTAAGTGGTTATATAAGCATGATAAACTGTTTCCTAACATAACATCTGCAGAGGGCATAAGCATTTCCTCTCTTTACGAGCTGACGGGAACACACACACACACACACACAGGCACACACACACTGGTCACAATCACAGCTGTATAATCTGTTCCAATATTTGTTGCAATTTGAGTCTTAATTCAACATTTTCCGTCGAGGAGGCGAATTTGTCATCTTGAATCCCCTCTGCCACTCCCACTTTTAAAAATGGCCGATCTCGACTCGGCCTGTTTTCCCTGCAAATGAGATCAAACCACCTCCTCCACCCTGCTGACAGTTCATCTGGACCTCTCTCCCTCTCTCTCTCTCTCTCTCTCTCTCTCTCTCTCTCTCTCTCTCTCTCTCTCTCTCTCTCTCTCTCTCTCTCTCGCTCTCTCTCTCTACTCATTAAAGGAGCACCTGCAGACCTGCTGTGTTTGGCTCAGACCTCAGTCGCTCCTCTCACACTCGCACTTGTGTGTTCATGCACATGTGTGTGTGCAGATGTGTGCGTGCAGAGTTACAGTTTACCACCATCCTCAGTCATAGTGTCGTGAACCTTGTAGCTTGGACCAGAGCCAGTGATCTTGGGGGATCATCCGTGTGTGTGTGTGTGTGTATGTGTGTGTGTGTGTGTGTGTGTGTGTGGCCGGCCCCAGTCTTGACTTCCATCCAAGACCTTCCTCCTTCTCCCCCCTCAGCCTCTCCTGCTTCTCTCACATAAATCTGAAATGTCCTCTCTTCTTTTTGGTTCACACCACAGATTCAGTTTGATTTTGCCGCATTAATCGCGCCAGTGAAAACAATTGTACTTGTAGTGTGGATCAGTCATTTTCAGAGTAAAACAGATTTGTGCCTCGTCGTGCCTTAAAAACAGAGTGAGACACAAAAAAATATGAGAAAGACACGATTTTGAAATCAGAGTTTGTCACCACAGAGCATGACTCAGCAGTTATTAGTCTCCATGAGAAATTGTCTAAATGAAAGAAAATCTGAATTTTTTTGTATTAATTGAAATGAATAATAATAAAATGAATACCTGTCCTTTTGTACATACATTGATTGACAGTGTTGTGTATGTTGTAGATTCGTAGCGTATTGTCAGCCACAGGAACCATGGACTCGTTAGAGTCGGCCTCACCACTCTCACCATAAAGCCACGAGGAGCAGTAATTGAATTGGAATTCTCGAACAAGTGCGAAAGATCGCTGTGAGGTTCAAGGACCATGTCTGAAGATTGGACCTTTGCATTATTCTGCACTTAGAGTTTTTACCTCCTTTATCCTCACACACACACACACACACACACACACACACACACACACACACAGTGAACATCACGCACAGGTACACGGATTACCACCCGAGCCCACGCCCACACACCATCACAGGGCCGTGTTCTAATTTCACAAGGTTGTGGATTGAACGTGGAGTGTGTGTGTGTGTGTGTGAGTGTGTGTGTTGTGTTTTAAAGGAGATTTCACACTGATGTTTGGCCTTGATGAGAGCGCCGGGCGGCTGCGTCGGGCTGTTTCCTCAGCCAGAGCATTGTTCTCTTAAACAGCTGTCGTTTTGGCTGATTCAGAACAGATGGCATGTACATGTTGGTCTGCTCGGCTGCACGTATGTTCGGGCGGGTGGATGTGTCTGTGAGACGGGGGGGGGGGGGGGGGGGGGACAGAGGGAGTGTGTTTACATCCTTTAAATGTTAGAACGCCGCTGAAATGGATCAGCGTGGTTTTCGAAGGGCGTTGTTGAGGGAAATAAAGGAAAGAGCAGTACGTTGTGCAAACAGGGGGATGGGGATGGCGCGATCCCTGCGCTTCCTTCCATTGAACGTAGCAGCGTTTAATTCACGACAACGCGTTCGGAGGGATTCAAATGGGTGCTTTTTGTCGGAGTGAACGTCGGAGCAGACTGCATGTTCCACAGCGGAGCTCCTGAGATTGCCTGAAGGCAAAGACTTGTTATACTACAGCAGTTACAGTACAGTGTGAGTGTGCGTGCGTGCATGTGTGTGTGTCGCGTGTGTGTGTGTGTGTGTGCGCATGTTTGTGTGCCTGTGTGTGATGTGTGATGGGCTCTGGGATATCTGTGTCTCTGTGCATCTGTTTATCCCACGGCAGTGTCGTATCATTGCCGATGGCAACCAGTGGCTTGACAATGACAGAATCTCCTCTCTGTTGTGCTGCTGATGCAGTACAAGCACACACACACACACACACACACACACACACACACACACGTACTCCCAACTGCACACAGCTGACACCGCTCAGCAGTGGAAGGTAGTTGGCAACAGCTGACGTGTGCTGGTGAAGCCTGTGTTGCCTTGTTTCGAGCCCTGACTGTTTTGTTTTCAACCGACCAACTTTTCCTATTTCTGCCATTTCGAAGGAACGTCCCGCTGCGCTGTCGCCATCGACGCAGCCCAATCGAGCCCCTCTGTGTATTTAACCTCTGCACGTCTTTGAAAGTGGACGCCCGTGATGGAGTGGCAGCTTCTGCGCCACACCCATCATCCCACTGACCGACACACTTTGTGTTTACATACCAGGTGGATGAGTGATGGTGCGTTCCGAGGTGGAATGCTCGACACAGGGCTGCCGACGTTCACACCTACACTCATCTCCTCTGCCGTTGCTGAGGGCTGTGTGTGTGTGTGTGTGTGTGTGTGTGTGTGTGTGTGTGTGTGTGTGCTTCAGTTGTTATTCAGGAATTCAGATCTTATCTCAAAATGTGAGCGTGCAGCGTTTCTCATCTGATGCTGCTTCATCCCTTCGATGGACTTATTAACGGAGCAAAACATTTGTTGATGTACAAAGAGGCGCGGACGCGGTTTGTCTTGA
The DNA here is from genome assembly GCA_016785325.1 of Chascanopsetta lugubris. Taxonomy (NCBI): domain Eukaryota; kingdom Metazoa; phylum Chordata; class Actinopteri; order Pleuronectiformes; family Bothidae; genus Chascanopsetta; species Chascanopsetta lugubris. The sequence goes on along the minus strand of JAFBJT010010239.1, from coordinate 22,232 downwards.
TACATCTTTTGTCCGTATGATTTTCATTGTTTTATTACTTTAAAAACGAGAGGGATTTGAATATAAATGGAAAAGCCTTGAGCCCGGTCCCTGAAGCTAAACTGTAAATAATAACTCTAAACTTTTTCTAATCTTTGGTAATTGAAGCAAATGGGTTTTGCGCGGGGAGATTTGTCGCAGGCAAACGTACATACATTCATTTTTATTTACGAGGAGGCGAGGGCTGAGCGGTGTAATGAGTGAAAATGCATGCTTAATTTAAATGGCGTGTGTGTCTGTTAGGGAATACATTAGAGTCTGCAGAAGAAGCGTAAGACATATTAATTGACAGACAGGAACCGCTGTCTCCGAGGTTGATACAAGTAATTTATTACTTCAGAAACGAATGCCACCGCCAGAATGTGCTTCATTAATTTCAAATTTAGTTTTAATTTCAAGCTGTTGCCCCTTGAGAAGAATAAGGTGGCAAGTTCTATCTGAAGACACATTCTCCCCTTTCCCTCCCCTTTCCATTTCTCCTTCCATCCTTTCTCTCTCTCTCTCTCTCTCTCTCTCTCGCTCGCTCTCTCTCTCTCTCGCCATCTCTGATTTTCTGCAATACAGAACAAAGACCTGGGGGTGGAGAAAGAATGGGAGGGGGTGGCTGGATACAAATTTGAAAACAATGTCAGTGCAAAGAGGAAAAGTTAGAGCTGAATTCCTTCAACAGTTTATGATCTGAAATGCTTTGTCTATGAATGTCACTGGATGATTGCTCTCTTTCCTCTGGAGAAAGTGTGAATGCCAGTATCTTGAGTTGCTATCAATTCCCTGCTTGGTGATGAAACAGGAATACAGAGTTGAGAGTCTGTGTTAGATATGCTGTCCTTGTATTTCTAACATATCTCTGTGTGTTTGTTATTCTCTCTGTTTGAACAGCATATGTCCCTGAAGATGAGAAGGAGGCAGCCCTGCTGGATGAGGACCTGGATGGAGACGACTCTGCTCAGGAAGGGGAGGAGCCTGCGACCAAATTCCTCATCCAGGACAAGGACTTTCTTCTCAAGGACAGACCAGGATCCACTGGCTTCCACGATTCCCCTAATGCTGCTGACTTTTCCGGTCAGGAGCTGGACAGTGAGTCTCACGTGAGCGAATCCAGTGACAGAATGTCTGATTTCGAGATCTCCTCACTTAAAAACGAGGATGATGTACTCCTCTCTAAAGACTCTTCAAACGCCCTGGCTCTGTCTTCCTCTTCAGCCATGATGGCCACCGCCATCGCCAGCACTCCAGTAAGTGGAGATGAGGCCAATTTAGCCACATCGGGGTCTGTGGCTGACAGCTTAGAAAAGATGAAGGCTATTTACACCTCCTTTCTGACCAACTCGTATTGGTCCACGCTGAATTTGAACCTGACCCAGCCGCCTGTGGAAAAGCCCCCGCGCAGTCACAGCAGCAGCAGTAGCAGCAGCAGTAGCAGTAGTTGTGGAAGCGGAGGATACGACTGGCACCAGACGGCGATGGCCAAAACTCTCCAGCAGGCCTCGCAGAACCACCACAACAGACTGAGTCTGGCTCAGCACCCCACAGTGGCTGTGTCCGCCGCGTCCACAGAACCCAACCTCTTCAGCACGGTCCAGCTGTACCGACAGAGCTCCAAGCTCTACGGCTCGATATTCACCGGTGCGAGCAAATTCCGCTGTAAGGACTGTAGCGCAGCTTACGACACGCTAGTGGGGCTCACGGTGCACATGAACGAGACGGGCCACTACAGAGATGATAACCACGAGACGGACAGTGAGGGCACCAAACGGTGGTCGAAGCCCAGAAAGCGTTCCTTGCTGGAGATGGAGGGGAAGGAGGATGCACAAAAGGTCTTGAAGTGCATGTACTGTGGACACTCCTTTGAATCCCTCCAGGACCTGAGTGTCCACATGATCAAGACAAAACATTACCAGAAAGTGCCTCTGAAAGAACCGGTTACACCAGTGGCAGCTAAGATTATCTCCACTGCTCGAAAGAGAGCCCCAATTGAACTGGACATCCCCAGCTCACCTGACTCAAATGGAGGCACGACACCCAAGCCCACTGCCCTCGCGGACCCTAACGACATACTTCAGCGGGTGACCAACCCTTACATCACTCCCAACAACCGCTATGGGCACCAGAACGGTGCCAGCTACGCCTGGCAGTTTGAATCCAGAAAGTCACAGATCCTCAAATGCATGGAGTGTGGGAGCTCCCACGACACGCTGCAAGAGTTGACTGCTCACATGATGGTGACCGGACACTTTATTAAAGTCACCAACTCTGCGATAAAGAAAGGCAAACCCATCCTAGAGTCGTCCGTCTCAGCTCCCACACCCAATCCAACAGTGGAGGAGAAGGTCCAGTCCGTTCCCCTGGCTGCGACAACATTCTCACCTCCACCTGCCCCCGTGCCTCCTCCGACCAGCATCTCCCCCACTGGCTTGGCCGTGGAGATTAAAAAGGAGGAAAAGGAGGAGGAGTGCACCAAGGAGTCAATTATCAACGCTCTTAACAAGGAGAAGAAAGTGGGTGGTGAGGAGGAGGCTGAGGAAAAATTTGACATTTCTTCAAAATACTCCTACCTGACTGAAGAGGATCTGGACGAGAGTCCAAAGGGAGGTCTAGATATTCTCAAGTCACTGGAGAACACAGTGACGTCAGCCATTAACAAAGCCCAGAATGGTGCTCCAAGCTGGGGTGGCTATCCGAGTATACATGCTGCCTATCAGCTTCCGAACATCATGAAGCTCTCTTTGGGCAACTCTGGGAAGAACTCCCCTCTGAAATACATGTTCCCCGGGGGAGAGATTCTCTCCCCCACGAGCAAGAGTCAGCCGCTCATGTCCCCGCCCAGCCGCCAGACCTCTCCGTTGCCCAAAAATAACTTCCATGCTATGGAGGAACTGGTGAAGAAAGTGACAGAGAAAGTGGCCAAAGTAGAAGAGAAAATGAGGGAGCCGAGCGTCGTCGTGAGGGGGAGGAGATCTCCCCTCAGGTGTGCCACACCCTCACCTTGCAACAGTGAGGCAGGGGAGTCGGTACGAGGAGAATCCCCCAAAGAGAACAGAGTGGAGGGCTGTAAGACTCCCGAGAATACGAGTGGAGTGGAAAAAGTCGTAGGAAATGGAAACGGAGCCAATCACTTGGAGTCCAATGGAGATATTTGCATGAAAGAGTCGGTGGAAAATGGAGTGGAGCCAGCTGCTGTGACGTCACCCATGCCTGCCTCTCTGACTGGCAGCACAGCCATCATCACAGACCATCCACCTCCAGAACAGCCCTTCATCAACCCCCTCAGCGCGCTTCAGTCCGTCATGAACGTCCACCTGGGGAAGGCGGCGAAGCCCGCCCTGCCCTCCCTGGACCCCATGAGCATGCTGTTCAAGATGAGCAATAGTCTGGCGGAGAAAGCGGCGGTGGCCGCCTCCACCCCACCAGCGCAGACCAAAAAGCCCAGTAATGACCACTTAGACCGGTACTTCTACCAGCAGCATGTCAACAACGACCAACCCATGGATCTCACCAAAGGCAAAAATGCAGATAAGAACAGCAGTAGTGGTTCCCTGGGTTCAACAGCTCTGTCTTCCACTGCCTCCACTCCTTCCTCTATTCCTCCCTCCTCCACTGTCACCATGACCAAAGCCTCAGCTGCTGTAGCTTCCTTCATGTCCTCCTCCCCGCTGCGAGAGAATGCACTGTCAGACATCTCTGACATGCTGAGGAACCTCACAGAGAGTCAGGCTCTCTCCAAATCCTCCACACCTACCAGCCAGTCTGAGCGCTCTGACATCGAAGGTGTCACACAGGATGAAACGGAAGATGTCTCACCAGCCCAGAAGCGCAAAGGCCGCCAGTCTAATTGGAACCCCCAACACCTCCTCATCCTGCAAGCGCAGTTCGCTTCCAGCCTGAGACAAACAAGCGACGGCAAGTACATAATGTCGGACCTCAGCCCCCAGGAGAGAATGCACATCTCGCGTTTCACCGGCCTCTCGATGACTACCATTTCCCATTGGTTGGCAAATGTCAAGTACCAGCTCAGGAGAACCGGTGGCACCAAGTTCTTGAAGAACTTGGATTCTGGTCACCCGGTTTTCTTCTGCAGTGACTGTGCCTCGCAGATCCGCTCACCGTCCACCTACGTCAGTCACCTGGAATCACATTTGGGCTTCCGTCTGCGAGACTTGGCCAAGCTTTCTGGGGAGCAACTGCTCAGCCAGATATCACAGCACCACCATCAACGCCACGCCAAAGGACTATCTGAAAAACTGCTCTCCAGTCTTCACTCATCCAGCCAACCCTTTCCCGCCTCTCTACCCACGTCCATAGCCTCCTCCTTGCCCATTTCCTTACCCTCTTCCCTAACCACCTCCCTGGCCTCGGCCGAATCCCCATCACCCTCCGCTGACGACGACGATGTCGGGGCCGTGTACCAGTGCAAGCTCTGCAACCGGACTTTTGCGAGCAAGCACGCGGTCAAGCTTCACCTGAGCAAGACTCATGGGAAGTCCCCCGAGGACCATCTTATGTATGTGTGTGAACTGGACAAACAGTAGCACTGGCTAGGGACGACTCTGCACTCTTTCATACTGGCTCACTGTTTCTTGCTCTGTCTCTCTTTGTCCTTTCATTGACATTTCTTTCAAAGAAAAAGAAAGGATTATTAATGTGATGGAACTGCACAAAGATGCCATACAACTACTGCATTGAGTTTTGGCACATGGTTTTAAACGTTTATGTTGTAGCAGTTTTGTTTTTTTGTATCAGTGAGGTGAGGTCGTCTCACTTTGGCCCAAACAGGATTTCATGATCTGGGTGTAGGATGGGATCTCCTTGGTAGGACTAGTAAGTCGCTCCATAATGTGCAGATGGAGGATGTTGTCGTTGAAAAGTAAATGAAGGTTTAAAAAACAGATTCTAAAAATGAAGTGGTATGTATTTTGTGTACATGAAAATTAAGTTTGTTTATATTTTGACATCACTGGGGTATGAAAAGCTGCATGCATAAATAAAACAGTTGAGTTGAACATTTTATAACTGAATCTGGTGCACTTTCCATGTTTTTTTCTCTTCATGTTTTCACTCTTCTACTCGCGCTTTTTTATTTTTAACATTTTTGTGCTGAAGTCAGCATTTGAAATTTAACCCTCTGAGTACGGCAAAGCACTTCTACACCTAAGATCCAAAAAAACATAGACTGAGGATTTGAGCTCGAGAATTACTGACGCTATTGTTACAATTTAATGGACTATGTGTGCATGTGGGCCCAAAGCCCGTTTCCCATGCTGAGTCATGAAGGCAAGCGTTTTCATCTTGGGCTTGATACTAGTCTGGGTGCTCACAGGATTTGACACAAGCATTGTAGCAATGTGATTAAAAAAAATAAAAACAACAAAGATGAATCTTAAATCTTTTACTTTGGTCCATCCGGGACCGATATTGATTCAGGTCTGTGTAAAATATGTACATAAAAACACATGAAATAATTCCTGTCTAAATTATGCATCATTTCTATATTTTTAATTTAAAGGTATTATGACTATCTGCTGGTGCACAGTATATGAAGACATAAATGAAATTGTTTTGCACAATAGTTTTATAAATGTGTTATTTAATCAAAGGATACGGAAAACAAATGGAAGAAAAATGGGATGACAACAGGTGAATCTTTTTATTCCTGACTCGTGCTCAAAGGGTTAAAGATTCTTTTTACCAGACACTACTCGACATGTGCCGCTGTATGAACACTAAAAAGATATTAAAGGTTGTACAAAAAAAGATATTACTTTATGAAGATATTTCACATGTAAACTGTTATTTATAAGCACTCTTGGTTGTTTCATATCGTTGAATGCCTTTTAGATTTTTTTTCCCCTTTCTTTTTGTTTTGTTCTGTCTAATTGCTCTGCCATGATTCCACACTGCAGCTTTATCTTTTTGGGATATGAAAGGTAACCATGGTTACGCTAACCCCTTGAGTGACAAGTCCTGCTACATTTTTGGCAGTTAATTTGCTGAAGTAACTGACAGCTGCCAGTGTAGAGAAATATACAAAAAAAAAAAAATCTTATGTGTAAAATATCGGCATGTAAACAGCACAGATACTGTTATGCACTCTGTGCTGTTAGTCTTTTTCATTTTCATTTTTGATTTGTTTTCTGTTGGTGTTGTTCTTGACAATGAACCCTCATTATATGACTTCATATAACCTTGTTTTCTACTGCAGCATTAAAAAAAGGAAACTGTTTTTTGCAATAATGTGCGTGTGTGCATCATGTGTGTCACGGCTATCAATTACGTGTGCGCTGCGCACTCCCTAATGAGCACATTACACCGGGAGTGTGTCAGCGTCTGTGTGACGAGCTGCAGACTCGTTTACAGCGAGCGCCGGCAGTGGGGCCACGCAGGAGGCAAACATGCCGGCGCACAAACAGACGCTATCGTTGTTGGGCACTTGTTGGCTGAGGATTTGATGAATTCCTCATTCCCACTGATCAAATAACCCATGCCGCTTTTATTATTAGTATTTTCAATAGGAACATATTATTTCAGCCATCACTGCAGGTTCTTATTATTCTCCAAACGACACGGCTCCAGCTCCAATCAGCATTTATTGGAACATAACCCTCACACCCAGGTGAACGTGTTTCTTTTCACATCTTGTGCTGAAACTAAATCTTGCAGCACTCACAGTGCAATGCTACAATGACCATCATCATCTGCCAGCGACCATCTTCCGGTAGTTAACATGTAAAGGTGCAGTGTGTACAATTTGGGGACATCTAGTGGCGAAGTTGCGTGTCGTATCCATCGCTTCACCCTCACCCTTCTGAGCATCAGGGAGAACCTATGGTAGACTACAGTTGTCATTAAAACTCAATAGATGTT
>JAFBJT010010239.1:1883-14929 GCA_016785325.1 Chascanopsetta lugubris | reverse complement strand
CGCCCCCCCCCCCCCCAGAGGACCCACCCCTCATGTAAATATACATTAATGGGCTCATTTAAGGGTAATGGGGAAAAAATAAAACATTTAAGTGATTATAAATTCATGAACATTTCAGTATGTAATTGTTTTATAGTTTTTAGAAGCGACAAAAGTGACCAAATTCGAACACACCGCACCCTGGAATGCATTTCTTATTGTGAATCCACCTGTTTGAGATACAAATGCATTAAAATCCTCTGACTTGAGGCTGCGTGAAAATATAACAATGTATCAGACCTCATGAAACGTCAACAGTCGAAGTTGTTCTGTTTTTTAAGGGCCGTGAGACAGTAGGTGGTTCACAAAGCACATTTCATATGTCGTTGATAGGGTCAGTTCAAAAACTTTACTTGTTTGCTTGCAAATGTCATGCAAACTCATTTTAAAGGCAGGGATATTCAAAGTCTGAAACTCAAATCACACAAACACTTGTCCACATTGTTATCCGATGGATCGAGAAGATTGGAGTTCCAACTTCTCTCACTCTCCACGTAGGATTTGGATGGAGAACAGAAATAGCCACATCTCAAACTCAGACAGGACACAGTCTGCCCTGCACATCGGCTGCATAATTACCTCCGACGAGGATTTTGTGACTATTCGTTTTAAGGCAAAGAACCTGACAGACATATTTGTTTCGTCTCGGTGGGAGCGGACGACAACGGCAGCGTGACGAGCAGCTCCTTTCCACTCTTTCTTTATTTGTATTTCCTCTTGTCCACAGCTGTGATTAAATAGAATTTGCATCACGATCCATTGTACGACACCGTGTGCGAAACAACACTGCAACATGAAAGCGTGAGAGAGATAAAAGCGCTATGGCTCGTAGATGAAGAGCTGTGCGAGAACTGCTTCCTGCCCAGAGCGCGACATCAGAGGCATTACACATCATGTGCAGTCAGCGAATAGGAAGAGAGAGAGAGGCGTTAGCTCGAGCACATACGCGACCGTCCTGCTCGTAAACGGAGAAAAACACAAGCCACACGCGAACGCGGGTCGAGAACAAACAAGAAATCGGGTGTGTGTGTGTTTTCCTCGATGCATCTCTGCATGGAGCAGACTGGTAGAACGAGTCCCTTTCTTTTCCCAGTCCCGCCACACATGGCTGGACAAAAGACACACACTCGCACACCTCTCAACAGCCAGGTACAGGGACTTCATCCGCACTGACAAGGTGCCACTGTGTGTGAAAATGTCAGCCTTCAGCGCTGCAGTCTGGCGCCATATTTAAGGCTCTCATTAGCCTCAAAGAAAATATGCGTGAAATTGAAGTGTAAGAAAGCCATTTTCTCCCTCCTGCCTGCCTCCACATCCGGCAAGGAGAGGCAAGGGTCCATTAAGGTTCAAAACTAACATGAAGGAGACAGTGGGTACCACCTCTGAAAAGCACACACACACACACACACACACACACACACGCATTCATAGACTTACTGTGTCTCAGTGTAATCATAATGCACACTAAACTCCATTAGCTACAGTCAGTGAAGTAAAATAAGTAAACACTGACCTCCAGACTCTGATTATCCACAGCTAAACCCCCTTGTTTATGTTTTCTTTAAACTGCACTACACCCGTATTATTTCACCATTCTGACCAGTGGAGCTCTTTGCATTGCAAAGTTATAAAGACGTGTACGTATTCAGAATGTGCACTGCACAAATTCTGCCATTTCATGTTAAAATCATAGTAAGAATTGATGCATCAGTGTTTCTTGGAGCAAATGATGGTCGTTTAGTTGTAAAATAATGGTGAACCACTGTGTAGCAGGTGTGTAATTAGGGTTTTGCTGATGAAACGCCCAAAGGTGCTGAGACTTGTTCAAATAATGAGAGAACGACATAGAAAAATAAACCCCATGTCACACCCTTGTGTCTCGAACAGACTTTGGCCATGTCAACAAATGTTCATGTCTTTTTTTTACTAAAGGTGCAGTGTATATGAGTTTGATCATTTTCCTCACATTTAAAAATATTACAAAACAATGTCATCCTGACATTTTGCTCAATTTATAATCACCTAAATATAGTATTCATTTTTTCCCCCCATCCACGAGCCCATTGATGTATATTTACATTAGGAGCGGGTCTTCTCTACGGGGGCTGCCATGTTTTACAGAGTAGACATATGTTAGGAACCATCGCACGTGACAGAACCCAAATGCGAGAGAGACGTTTTCAAAGTCTTTAATTCTCTCAAGGCAGAATAACAAAAAGAAACTCCGTGGCCTACTATCAAACTCACCAACAAAACTGAACTTGGCTTGATCATGAAACACAAAACAAAAGGAGCTCCTTGGCTCGCTTTCAAAATCGAACAAACAAAACTTGATTTCACACAAAAACAACAAAGGAGCCCTGTGGCTCGCAATCCGGATGAATCAAAACTCGACAGGCCTTAACTCGACTCCTCAGAGAACAGGACGGGACGGCTGACATGACATAAACGACGCACTGACAACCGACAAAGGGAGACGGGAGAATCTACAGGGAGAGCGGGGATCACTATCGGGTGTGGGTCGTCACGAGAGGACGCCAGGTGCAGGCAACGAGGGAGAGACGCAGACGAGACAGGAAGACAAGAAGCCCTCACCAAAGTAAGACAGGAAGTGGACGAAGGGAACGATAGAGACAGACGAGACGACGTGACATGAACTAACTCGTAAACTCGTAACTCGAATTTACAGAGCGCCGTCCTTTCGATGGACTGACGAACAGAACCCGGAGAGCGTAACCTAAACAGAACAAAACAAACGGGACAAAATACTAATGGAAAGTGAAGTCTTCCACGGGTTCTCCTTCCCGCTCTGAAGGGCGAGGGTGAGGTGATGCAATTCCACCTCTGGGCGTCACCAAATCGTACACGCTGCACCTCTAAGTTAAAACTCGAGGAGAATCGTACCACACCTCCGGCCGCCGTGACCACATTTTGTCCGAGCCCATCCGAGCTCCACTCTTGCCCCAGCGTGAGGCCTCGTCTGTGGGAGTCAGGGCAGCGCAGACGTCATCTCTTTGAGTTTGTCATGAATCACAATTAGGTCAGCGACACAAAACAGCAGAGGGAAATACCATTATAGGGAGAAGCCCGTGAATAGAGGCAGGTGCACATTAGATAGAGAGTGACTGTCAGAGTGGCGGTGAGGAAGTATCAGGTTATAATGTCTGCAGCGTACACCTGAATGGGTATTATAGGAAGTTGCCCCCTGCACGCTGGCGAAGGAGCCAATAAAAGTGTAAATCCAGTGCTCGGCCTGAACTCATGCTGTGCTTCATTTCAGTCGAGGGACACTTAACTCAAGGAAGTGACCGTTTAATGCAAATGGTTGGACTGCACAGGTCGGGCATGGGAGAGGTTCTGTTGTTCGAGGGGACGTTCGGTGAATCCAAGCAGCGATGTCAAGTCAGGTGTGGAAGCGAATCCCCCAGAGCTGAACCACTGCTCCTCGCAGGAGAAGTTGGATACGTGTGTGATCAAAGGATGATGTAACATGTATAAGCGCAATCACCTAAAGCAGCGGCCATCGTGATCCAGCTTCCTGAAAAACGGACGCGCGTGTTATTATTTCTGTTTCAAATGTATCAAACTCCATGAAACGAGAATTGGAACTTCACCCCCTCATGAACAGACCAACACCATCGACCTGAATGGCAGTTGTTGATCCCAGGGGCAAGCCTCAGTGTGTTTCCATGAAGGTGCGAGAGTAAGGATCATATGTCGTGTCATGTCATCCTCAACTGGGGATTTCTACCATCGGGTCGTTGAGGTTTTCAGTGAGACTGTAGCGGAGTCCAAGATGGATCCAAACCAGCCACGTCTTTGCATCCAAAGGCAACCGTGAGGGTCAGAATGCTAGAACCCCAAATGTGAGAGACGCTCGGAAGGAGGTTTGAGAGTCTTTATTGAGCTCTTGGTTGCGGCGAACGCAAACATGCACGAAGGCAAGCACAGAAGGAGAACGTTATTTAAACAAGGCGGGACATGGAGGGCTAATCTTAAACGAATCCCATTCATGACGACATGGAGCCACGTGACAGCGCTTACGCAGACAATCGCACACAACGATCTGCCGCTGAACGAAGGGAAGGGAGAGGGTTAAATGGAGAGAGAGAGAACCAGGACCAGGTGCAGACGATCGGGGAATCGCAGCAGGTGCAGACACTCACGGTGATCAGACGCGACAGGGGTGAAGACAGAGACAGCGCAGACCAACAGGAAGAGGAAACCCTCACCAAAATAAAAGTGGACATGACACCAAACGTGAATAAACCGAAAAGGGGGAAACAAACAGAACTTAACAGACGCGTGACAGTGACTGTTGTAAGCGCCGCACCGCCGCCGCCCAGACGTCATGAAGCATTCATCTCACCGTCTTCACGTTTCGCACGTGTTCTGGTGACGGGTCATAAAGGCGCAGTGCCTATTTGGATCAATTTGGACACTCAATGTTTTCAATGTCATTATTAAATGTACGTTTGATTAAAAAAAAAAAACACTTGACCGGCAACTGGGCCAAACGGTGCATCAAAATCACTTCTACACATTATTGTTATTTTATCTGAATTCATTTTGTAAGAAACAGAGTAGATTTGAACCTGTCACCTTTATCAAAAGTGGTGGCCGTGCTGTGGTTGGCTGTATCTCTGCAGCAGGGCGTGAGTCCATGACTCGACCAGAGAGGCAGCAGAGAGAAGGCAGAATGCAGCGACTGCGCACAATCAAAGTGCCTTTGCTGTGATTTCACTACATCATTGAAAATGGATTCCAGAAAATCTGATAAGTCTTCATTCTGATCAGATACAAGGTTAAAGCCATGTAGCCCAGCTTAATGACTCTAAGATAATCATCATTTGCAGCCCTGCTTATGTGCTAAGATTAAAAGTATAATGTGTGCGCATATGGGGGCCCCTTAATTGGCTGGGAAATGCACAGCAATTAAATGCTTCCCTGTCTGTGGCCAATGTAAAATTGTCAATGGGAAGAAGGTTCAGTGATGTAAAGCCAGCGCCTCGCCTGGAGCTCCCTATGCCAGTGAACATTAACATCTTAATAGTAGTTGTGGAGATGGTGCTATAGTGCCAACGCACCACACCCGCATTGTAGCCCACACAATGCAACCGTCACAATCCGCCAGGAACATAAGAGAGAGCCTCCACAATAGTAAGCAGCTCACATGCGTTTGAGGAAGGTGTGCTGCAGATCCAGATAGCTTTATCTAAAGAAGGGGGCTGGTGGGAGGGTGGGAATACAAGCCCTGTGGATCCACCCTGCACAATGGAATCACGCGGCATAACATAAATAAAGCCCGGGTACAAGCAGCCATACTGCTTTCACAAAGACGCGCAGGGAGAGTGCTCTGTCCTCCACACCCTCTCTTGATTTCTCCTTCTGTTCCCATTTCCCCATTCACCTGTTCTGTCTTGCACTCGCTCACACACAAACACACACACACACACACACACACACACACACACACACACACACAAACAAACACAGTCAAGCGGATACAATGGGACTTGTATGCATGCAAGGCCTCTGACTCACACATCCAGTCTCCCAACCAATGTTGTTTGTAAGGGACAATGTTTTATACAAATGAGCTAAAGCACGAACAAAACCTAATGGTTTCCATTCATAAAAAAAAGCAAAACTGGTCAAAATGGTGTATTGGATTTTTATTACGTTTTCAAAGTAAATGATCTATATGCACATATATAAAACCCTGCGTTTCTCCCTTGGAAGGAATTCTAGATTTTAGAAAGGGCTTGTTTAAAAAAAAAGTAAGTTTCTGAGAGCATAAATACTGTTTATAATTATAATAGAGGCTAAAGAACAAATAGAAAGACCCTTAAATGGGCACAATAGGTCTCCTTTAAAAGGGGCACTGCATAAGATTTGGGGACATCTAGAGCTGAAGTTACATGTTGCAGAAATCAATCCTCACGCTTCTGAGAGACAGAGGAACCCATGATAGACTTCAGTCGTAATAAAAACAAACGTTTAGTGCATCCACTCTGGGCTTAGTGTTAGTGTGTCCGCTCTGGGCTGTTGTAAAAAGATGGCGTCTCCCACAGAAAGGACTCACTCCTCATGTCAAAATAATTCATGGGCTCATTTAAGGTCAATGGGAAAAAAATAAAATATTTAGATGGTTATAAAGTGATACAAATGTCAGTATGTAGTTGTTTTGTAATATGTTTGGAAGCAACAAAAATGACCTAAATCTTACACACTGCCCCTTTGATTGCACTTTCCATGCAATTGTGAATTGTTTGATTGTTTATTTTTTCCAGAGAGGCTCATGTGACAGGGGCCTGATGAATTGACAAAGGTTGGAGCTTTCAAACGGGGATGAGTGTATTTACGATGATCATCTACAACAGTCTACTCTATGACCTGAAACGCTTTTGAGATAGTCTCTTAGATTTTAGTTTTTAGATTAAAAAAAGAATTGTACATACTATAGGTGAGACAATTGTGTATTTCTTATGTTGCCCTGAGACATAGAATTCAATACCAGTCCTCAGACCATGGAATTTCATCTGTAACAGTCAACCAAACCTAGATGAAGTAAAGTTTCAGGTTACATCGCTAAGATGTTTTGGGTATGTTTGATACTGCCTGCGTGCTAATGATAAGAGGATATGATCATGTTGTTGTGTCTGTCGTCCAGTGTCGTCTGTATTCGTAGTCCAGTGAATACAAACTTGTAATAGTTCAACATTCCACTCGATAGTCTTGCAGTCACTTGCATCTTCACATGTTCTCCTGCAGCCGTTCCGTCATTTCAGGCAACTCAAGGAGGGAAAAATTAAAAATCAGTGTTCAAGATTTCGCTCAAGAATCAAAGCATAACGACAACCTGCCGCTTACAACAGGATGAAACATGTCCTTCCTGCTGAAGCCACATAACACTCCCACAGAAACGAACAAGGTTGAACTCATTTAGATGCAAAACATCAAAGGAAACGTCCACAACAGCAACCGATCACTCTCTGAATCTCTTCAAGTCTCTTAAAATGATCAATTCAAGAGCAACTCTTGTTAGTGACAATACCAGGGTCTTGATTTGCTAATGTCTTTGCTTTGGGAGAGAGATATTCATTTGTACAGTCACTGATGTCTCTGATCATAGGAATGGCATATGTAAATTCTGCCTGAGCCAGTTCTGGGGCTGGATTCCTTAAGAAGACGATGGGAAGTGTGCCAGGAGACCGGGAGGCTGCACATCAAAGTCAGACATCACAAGCAGCTGGAAGGTAGAATCATGACATTTACTTGCTTTTTTTAATGAAATATTTAGAGAGTTGTTACGAGGGTTAACTTTAAGGTTTCCAACTGTGGCGCTGCTCCAATGTTTTGGTGCATGAAAGAAGAACTCACACGTGCTTTTGTGTTTAATCAGGACTCTTTGCATTGATATACAAGAGCCACACAACGAAGGTTCTGATGTGAACATGCACATCATCTTATCGCACTCGGCATTAACAGATGATGGTCACTGTTTAGACCATTGTCATATATTATGATAAAGGCATCTACATTCAATTTGATCTGAGCGTAGTTTCATGCTATCACTTCATACTTCATTTCTGCAGTCAAAAATCAATCAATCAATCAATCAATCAATCAATCAATTAATCAAAAATGACATTGACTTTATTAGGTTACTCAAAAGATGACATTGTCAGAGTTCCAATCTCACTGGTTCCCTCTTAATGCACAATTATGCTCTGACAGCCTTTAACCTATGGGACAAATGGCATTTGATATATGTCTGCTTGAGCTTTCTTCATATATATATATATATATATATATATATGTATATATATATAAATTTGTGATGATTGCTTATCTTGGATTTTGGGTGTTTGCCAATAATGTAGGATAACTCAGGCTACAAGTCTCATTGAGCCGATAGTTAAAGCATCAAAACTCACATTTGACCAACACGTTTTATATTGTGTTTAATAACAATGAGGCCTCATATTTAACCGTGGACTTTACATGTCATTCAAAACCTGAGTGAACTCGGTACAGGAAGAGTGGAACTGGAACAGTTAGCATGTGAACGTATCTCTGAGTTTTAGTTTTAGGCCTCTCTCATAATAATTAGAAAAAACAGAATTTAACAGGCTCATAAACTCAGGTGGATTCCAATTCCACCTATGACGGTCATAATATGTGGATCCCGTTTTTAAATATGAATGAATAAATCTGTAGACATAAAAGGGATATTTATGTTTGCGAGGGGAGAACAGTTTCTCCGACTCCTCAGTCTTAGTGATGATAAATAAAATGGAGGCTTATTTAGGATGGCTGTGTAAATTAGAATAAGACAATGTTGCGCGACCCCCCCCCCCCCCCAACCCCCCATGTGCTAAGTGTCCACCCAACCTTCTTATAGACGAGACAATGATGGGTTCTAAAACTGCCACCTGTAATAAATCAAAGAGAGCGGTGATACACTGCATGGGGGGGGGGGGGGGGGGGGGGGGGGGGAAACCCTGCAGGGGGGGGGGGGGGGGGGGGTTGGAGGGTGTGAAGCGCAGTGTAAATTACATCTGCATAGTCGAGCGCTGATGAAGATGTTGCCCGTGTGATCTGTGGGGGGTCCCTGACGAGGGTCCGGCCTGTCTGACTTCATTTCAAGTGTCACTGTTCCTCAACATTCGCTTCGAAAGGAGATAAGATAACAAGATAACACTTATTCTGTACTTCACTGTACTGTACTGTACTTCACTGTACTGTACTGTACTGTACTGTACTGTACTTCATTGTACTGCACTGTACTTCACTGTACTGTACTGTACTGTACTGTGCTGTACTGTACTTCACTGTACTGTACTGTACTGTACTGTGCTGTACTGTACTTCATTGTACTGCACTGTACTTCACTGTACTGTACTGTACTGTACTGTGCTGTGTTGCGTTGACAAATGAACTTCTTACGTGAGATCTAATGTTACTTTGTCAAATACTTTGTCACGAGTTGATTATGAATAAGTTAAAGGCTCATCTCAATTGAACACATGTCCTTTTACACTGTGACACTTTGATCGTGTTGTCGCCAGTCATCTACAAAGCGCGTGGGCTCCCTGAGATTGAAATACTTGAGTCAATCTCTTTTTTTTTCTGCCATGTCAGCAATGACTTTCCATATTTATGACGATGTTTCACAGTGTGTTGTGATGTGCATTTGAACGTGTAACACGGCCCCGCCCTGCTGCTGAAGAGTCAGTGGGTGTACGTTTGTTACCTGCAGCGCCGTAGATCTTGTCTGGCCCCACGCGTTTCCAAAGTATCTTAAAATAACTCTTGTGATGAATGTGCAATTTCCCTAATTTACAGCTGGCTGCCGTACTCAGGACTGTGGGCTGGATGGAAATCTTAAATGGGGCTTGAACAGCACTCCTCACAACAAGAAATCAATATGCCAGGCAGCTCAGAAAGGCGACTCGCTATCTACTGTGGCCGAGGCAACGCTCGCAGGGTAATTTCCTCTAAACGCTACGAACACAGCTCAGGCACTTCACCGACACAAATAGAATCCCAGTCACACGCTCTGACACACACACACACACACACACACACACATGTACACACCAGATGCTGGCTCCTGTGTGTGTGTGTGTGTATGTGGCGATACAATGGCAGAATGAAGTGGGTGTATGAGTTATATGTGCTCCCCCCCTTTATCTATGAAAAGCAGTGTTTGATTTATTGTCATTTTTGCATAAATGTATGTAGATTGCATGTAGTTGTATTCTTTGATGCATGCATAGGACATTATTTTTAATTCTCAAAGATCTCAGCAGTGGAATTCAAAAATGCCGAAGCAAATCAATTCCGTGCACGCATTAAATTTGTTAATGTATATTTGTTTCCACACAAATGATCTAATGTAAACAAGACATGTCCTGTGTTACGCTGTGTATTTGTCTGGCTCTGTATTGCCCAGTTACGTGTTCATGAGAAGTATTGTCAGGGCATCTTCACCTGCTCATCCAGAAATCTTGGGGTATTTTAACCAGTGCGCACAGGGCCATTTGGGGTATCAGTGTCAGCAGAGTCCGAGTGGGATTCAAACCTGTGACCCTAAGCTTCCAAAGGCGAGTGCTCTGACCACTGATCCACTGCTATCAGTTTGCAGTTTGTGCCAAATATCCATGAGGTTTTCACTGCGCTTGCTCACGTCACCGTAAATGTCACCATTTTGTAACTTTTAATCATACAAGCATCTACTGTTTGTGTTGTACGAGCTCCAGTTCATGGCAAAGACAGAATAAGGACCGAAAACATTTGAGTCACGAGCATATCACTCTGGATTAAACGCATAAATCACATTTGGAACGAGTGAAGTTGGAGCGTATTTTCATATCATTTTAATGATTCATAAACCAGCTGTCATTTCATCCTTTGCACCCACACATACACGTGATGAAATATGTAAAAGCAGATATGTAAGGTCTTTGTTCACAGTTTAGATTGTAACGTTCCTCAGTTGATCTTTCAATGCTCATGTAATTCCCCTCCTCACCCCAAGGAGGCGACATGTTGAAGCTGTGCACAGGAAGTACTCCTATGACCCTATAAAACAGGTCAGCTTGCACTTCCTGTCTTTTCTCTCCTCCTCACCATGTGTTGGTGTAATCCCCTAATGAATTATATCTCAAAAACCAACACATTTTAAATCTATTGTTTCTTAAAATATACTACACCTCTTGGGGTAAATGAGGTTATCGTTTGTTTGTGTTAAATAATCGTATGCAACATGTCTTTAACTTTAGGAAACAGAACTCAGTTGGCAGAGCCACTCACTCACTCCCTTGTGGACTTTTGGTGACACGACACTTTACCGAACACGACTGGACCGACGGCCTCCGTGATCCGGACTTGCGCAAGGTTCTTCACGTGATGTCATCAGGAGCAGAGTCCGGACTGAGGAAGAGCTTCAGGTAAGTGAGTTCAGACGATATCCATGACCAAATATAATCCGCTCTCCCCTGTGGAGATCCTATCTGCACCTCCTACAGGAACAATACAGAGGATGTGCTCGCACTGTTATTCTTGGATTGCTCTGCTATGGAACTCATCAGATAAGTGGGACGTTCCGTGCAGACACGCATACACTCCGCCACATTAAGCATGTGTGTGTGAGTCTGTGTGTGTGTGTGTGTGTGTGTGTGAGACAGAGGGAGAGAAGAAACATGTCACCACATAAAAATAACTAGTGGAGCGCACACTGAGGGCCGATACCTCCTCCAAGGCCCGATGTCACCATGTTAGGGAAAGCTGAGAAAAGAAATCAAATCATGCGATGACTTGTCCTTTGTTGTTTAGCTCAGGGATGTCAAACATAGGGCCTGCGGGCCGGAACCGGCCCAGCAGAGGGCGCACTTTGGCCTGCAGGACCATTCTGCAAAGTGAAGAATGTGTAGTGATGTAGTTTCATGAATTCGGCAACTGGAAACATTTGGAGTTGTCATTGTTTGTAGTTTGATATGTTGTGATTTCATTGGTCCGGCCCACTTGAGGTCAGATGTGGCCCCTGAACTACAATAGGTTTGAAACCCTGGTTGATTCCATGAGGACAATGTTTGAGCACATGCATGTTTTCATGCAGGACGCAGGCTGAATTAATGTAATGAGTGAATTCCTGGAGAGGTTTGTTTGATGTATATTTTAATGTAAATATTATTTAGTGATGTAGTGTTTGATACCGACCCAAAACCAATCCGTCCGCTGAGTTTGCGGCGATGGTTCTTTACGCATCATCATCATTCTGAAACAGAGTGCGTGTATCACACTCATTTATTGTACTCCGTGGTGATTGAAAGAAAAATGTGTCATTTGTGAAAATCTTCCAGCGCAAACATCAACTTCCTGCTCAGAATGTATTTGTCCAAACATATAAATGTATAAAAGTATCTCTATATTTAAATGTACCCATAAACTATCATTGTTAAGCCTTTGTCGGCCCTTAAGCCTTTTTCCACATCAGAAAAACAAGCTGCTGTCAGTTTATGATGCTGTCTGAGGATGACATCACCTCCGTTGCCATGGCAGCAAATGTTTGGATCTCAATCACTCGTCAGAGTTGTTAAGATTCCATTCAACCTCTGATGACAAAGTGTCTGAGAGGGTCGCGGGTGAACTCATCCGACCCCGGTGATGGAGGGAAGTGCTCAGTGTCTTCTGCTCGGCCTCCTGCACAAGCGTGTGAACGCACACGTGTGTGTTTACAGCCGCGCTTAAAGACCTCGACCTCCACAAGCGGCGCCTTCGGCAAGAGCAGCGAAGCTGCATTATGATGTGGAATGTTTGACCCCATTCAAAAGGATGAGCTGCGTCGTCCTTTAATAGTCAAAGCAGAGCTGGACTTCATGCTCAGAGAGGCCTTCCGCCATTTAAGCCGATGAGTGCAAATTCAATTTGTTCCAATTCCAAAAGTGAATTTGTTGTTTTAAAAAATGTGTCATTCAAGGAAATTCATGTGTTTGGATTAATGGAGGAGGAGGATCCATGTTCCGGTGATTTTATAGCAGTTCATCTGAAGGTGGGGAGAGGGGATTTAAGTGGCTATTGATTGGCCTGATGATCACTCTATTAGTAGATAGCCATGAGGTAAAAAAGCATTAAAAGCCACCAGTTTGATGTTTGTTGTGATCAGCACATTAGCTCCAGCTTGAGTTGTGTGGGAGGAGGCAGTCAGCACTAACTCTGGGCAGTTCAGATAAGGCTAATGAGGAAAAGGAATCATCTTTTTTCATGAAGTGGTAACATGTAAC
Source organism: Chascanopsetta lugubris (assembly GCA_016785325.1). Taxonomy (NCBI): domain Eukaryota; kingdom Metazoa; phylum Chordata; class Actinopteri; order Pleuronectiformes; family Bothidae; genus Chascanopsetta; species Chascanopsetta lugubris. Next base: position 2,099 of record JAFBJT010010239.1, on the reverse strand, counting down.
CTCTAAAGACACATTCACTACACATTACAGAATTCAACTGATGCACACGTACACAATATCAAAGCCAGCATGGCCAGAATGTTGTCGGTTCTAACCCCATTTATGGCACTTTTTCGAACAGGTTTGCAATGAAACACTTAAAGGTGCAGTGTGTAATATTTGGGTCATTTGTCCACTTCTGTTGGTTTCAAAAAGGTATACAAAACAATTACCGCC
>JAFBJT010010238.1:0-27816 GCA_016785325.1 Chascanopsetta lugubris | reverse complement strand
GGGGGGGGGGGGTCCTGGGTCAGTTTGGCTGAGGAGAGGTGTTTGGTGGGTGCTGAGTTTACCTGGGCACCCCACGGCCCGCGGGCCACTTCCGGCCCGCACCGTTGCTCAGTGTGGTCCACAGAGTCGAGTATCACTGTTTTTTGTTTTTTTTTATATACACGAAGCTGGGAAAAGAAATAAGCCAAAAATATTCTATGGTTTTGAAATGCTTCCGTTTCATGTGTGTGATTGTGTCATGCACACTTAGAACGAGCAGTTCTGGATCCAAAATATAAATCAAGGATGAGAAATGAGTGACTATGAGATATTATTCTCTTTTTTTATGGGTGATGTCATGCATACGTAACAATCAGACAAATACGGAGAGAAAAAGAACAACGTGCTATTTTGCTCTTTATACATTTCATACATGTATTAATGCAACTATAAAAGTATGCTACCTAAATCTAATTGGGAGTCAATGTATATTACTTTTAAAATCAGTCCTCAGTCAATTCTCACAGTTGTGCTATTTTCTCACTAGGTCTGCGCCTCCTGTGATATAAGGGGGAAACACCCGACCTCATCTTCGGTGATACTGCTGATATTTAGCTGTGTCAGGAAAATGAAGCATTTGCTGTGTCTGCTGGTCCTCGGCCCAGTGCTTCTGAAGAAAGCAGTGGGTAAGTTGCAAGCTAACTCATGAATGCATGTAGTATTACAACTAGCCTGAATCAGTTGCTGTATATTTTACAGATGACCTTAATCCAATGCTTCTATCACTTTCTGATAAGTTACATAATGTATGGCATGATACAGTATCAGCACGATAAACACAACCACCATGCAGAAATGCTTTTAACTCATCTTTATATCTCATTTAAGATTAGCAGTGTGTTTGTCTCTTTCTGTACTCCGTTTTCTAGCTCTGATCAGTTTGTTTTCTCACCATCCAAGCACTGGACGTAAGCTAGATGGTCCTCATGTCGCCAACTTGGACTCTGATTGGTTGAAATAACAATTGTTTTAACAAGAGTTATCAGTTTGATGCTGAACACATGATTGCTGAAACATGATTGGACAAAAATAAATATGAGAAACATATGGCAATGTCTTAATTGAAAAGTAAAATGAAAATATCCTCACTTTGGAAATGACCGGTCCAGATCATATCGACGGGCATCCTGGATACTCCAGGACACAACATTTTGTGCCTTAACATTGGAAGTGTCTGACTCGAAGTTTGGTGTGTAACTTTGAAGGTTGTGAATATGTTTCCAGGTGGTGAAGTGTGTGTGTCTGGTCACGACTCTGGGCCAGTTTTTGAAGAACAGCCAAGCAGTTTGATTTACCCCGAGGGCCTGAGTGAAGGCAAAATTACCCTCAGCTGTCAAGCCAGAGCCAATCCAGCTGCTTCCTACAGGTGACACACACACACACACACACACACACACACACACAAATGCACACAGTCACAAACCCACCAAAAGAGGGATGTATCTTTGTTGAAAAGTTGAATTCTAGGGAACAGTTTTCACAATATAAGCAATTAAATGGAAAGCCGACACCACAGAGTTGCAGCCAAGTGCTATTAGTTATCATATAGATAGAACTCTTTCCTGCGTCATTTCCTGGGAAGTCCTATTTCTATCTGTCTCTTTCTGTCTGTCTGTTATTCAGTGGGATTGGTAAATCATGCAGAAAAACAACTGAACTGATTAATACAACGCTTTGTGGAAGGATGCAAAAAGGATACATTGAATGTTGTCAATGTGGACTGGCGGCATATTTTGTCTTCCTCCTTCTTTTACATTTTTGAACACAGACAAATCAATTGTTTTTGATGAACAATACAATTTTGAGGGTACCGATGTGTGGATGGGTGCAATGTGACACATTGCTAAATAAAATAAAAAAACAGGATATAGTAAATTTGACTAGATGTTCGGCCCATTTGAGATAGACTGCAGCCAACACCTTGAGTGCCATCATGTGTACGATGTTCTGCTGGTGATTGTCTTTATTTCGTCCTGTAGATGGCTTTTGAATGGCACAGACGTCCCACTTGGTTTGGATCCTCGCTACACCCTTGTGGCCGGAAATCTGGTCATCAGCAGCCCTGCGTCTGTTCGAGATACTGGTTCCTACCAGTGTCTGGCCATCAACCGTTGTGGAATCATCATCAGCAAAGTGGCAAACCTTAAATTTGGCTGTGAGAGAACAAGCGACTTTAAAACTGATTGAGCTGTGGGACAGAGAGAGAGAGAGAGAGAGAGAGAGAGAGAGAGAGAGGGGGACTATTTGCAGCTTGTTCCTTGGTCGTGGCCCATTATATACATTTTTGTGTGTCTTTTTCTGGCTCTGCATCTTTTCCAGATGTGCTCGACTTCCCTCCTGAAAGCAGGACCCCACAGACCGTGTATGAGGGTATGGGAACCTCCCTAGCCTGCCAACCACCTCCACATTACCCAGGTATTCTTACTGCCGCTATGGAGTACGAACAATGTCCCTCATGTCCTAGTCTCCAGTCTCGAAACCCGTGAAATGGCCCTTTTTGCATGGATAATCGCTGCAAAGCGCAACTGCATTAAATTCCCTGGGGACCACCGACAAACTGACACGTTTCTTTTCCATTTCTCTCTAGCTCTGTCGTACCGCTGGTTCATCAATGAGTTTCCCAACTTCATCAAGAAAGAAAGAAACAGCCGCTGGTTTGTGTCACAGCTCACAGGAAACCTGTACGTGGCCAAAGCAGAGCTAAACGACACTGGGAACTTCTTCTGCTTCACAACCATCAACCTGGACATCAGTACCAAGAGCACCTTCAGCAAAGCCAACCCGCTCAGTGTGCTGCCCGATGGTATGACGGCAGCTCAATCAATGACACTTACCGACAGCAACATGTCGAAGCCTGGATGTGTGCAGCGCCTGTAAGCCTGCATGTTGTCAGTGATCACATTGGGCGACATGTCCTTTATCTCTTTCCAAACAAACCTGTAAATACGTTTCGTTTGTGTAACTCTTAATGCAACGCGGATCTGTCCGGATCTTTGCTTGTGTCGTACGTGGCTTTGGATAAAAGCCTCTGCTGAGTGAATTGTAGGAGTAGAGCTCCAAACGACACTGCTCACTCAGAGTGATGCCATGCCTGCGGTGAGAAATGGCAGGAAGAACAACTTGCTGTAGTGGACCACTTGATGAGACTGGGCAAATTTTAGGCAAGGATACCTCTACATAACTTTGTATGTTCATTTTTTCAGCCAATCCAAGGAAGTCAGCTCCAACTATCAAAGTGCACTTCCCAGCAGAGACCTACACGCTATCAGGACACACCGCTCAGCTAGAATGCTTTGCTTACGGAAAGTAAGCAACCAAATCTTTGAACGACGTATCTTCAAGTTGCTTTCAGTCGTTTTGTTTGTTCTCCTCTCACACTGTGTAATTGCATTCCACCTCGTCCCAAAGTCTCTCCTCCTTGATTTCCCCCCGTTGTCTCACTGCTCTTTCTTCCCTAAACCTATCAATCATCTCACGATACATCACCTCCAATTTCCAAAGTTCTACTTTTTCCGTGCGACAGTCCTGTGCCAAAACTGCGTTGGAGGAAGTTGGAAGGACTGATGCCGTCCAAGGTTGGCTCCTCTGCAGAGGGGCCCACCCTCAGCCTGCCAGAGCTCTCCTTTGACGATGAGGGAGTTTACGAGTGTGAAGCCTACAACTCGGAGGGAAGCGACACGTATCAGGGACGCATCGTCGTGCAAGGTCGGGGGAAACGATTTTCTGGCAGCGAAGACCCCAATTGTCTGAGATTTGGTCGCTAATCAAACGGGGCTTTTAACTTCACTCATGTTGCCCATTTGCTCTGTCTCTCGCCTCCCTGCCCCTTAGCTCAGCCTGAGTGGTTGCAGGTGATGAGCGACTCAGAGGTGGAGATCAGCTCCGAGCTGCACTGGAGCTGTGTCACCGCCGGCAAACCACGGCCCTCTATTCACTGGCTACGCAATGGGCAGCCCCTCACCACACAGGTAACACGAAGCTTCTTACAAAGCCAAGCTACGGCAGACACCTGTACCTTACCCAGCATTTACCTCTAGACTCTTCTTCCTTCACATTCATTGATGGTCTGTAAAAAAACAAAAGTCTGATAATGTCTAACGTTCGTTTTCTTTTGGGGGATATTTAGCCAAACCCGTATACGGCCATAGAACCGTAGTCTGAGTTGAACAAAAGGTTATTTGATGAGCTGGTGCAGAGTAAAGACTGAGGGTGAGGGTTCTATTTTTGGTCAAGTGAGGGGAAATCCCTCCCTGCTCTGCCAGAAGAGCAGAGAAGCATGTGAAGATTCCAAATATGTCCCTTTATGTTGCCTCCCCATGTGATCTCTGTGTAGAAAAGCATGATTATGGCAAACAGTCAAGTCAAATGTGGCCACAGTCAAATTAATTCGAATTCCCTCAGGTTCACTTTGCCGAGTGATGAATTTAAAATACTTTGACAGAGTTTCTTTGCCTTTCAAATTTTCTCCCACAAATGATATTTTTCTGCGTATGGGTCAGATGCTGTGTTCACTGATCATTAGAGAGACTGAAGATGATGTCTTATGCCTCGGGTAAAACAGATGCAGTGTGAAAAGTCATTTGGGCTTTTCGCCGTCACTGAATGTCCAAGCGTAGTTCATGTGTGCTCCATTTTACACGCCATGTATCATGTCACTTCACTGCCCTCCCCTCAGTTCAATGATCTCTCCCGTTGACCCCCACAGGACAGAGTGGAGGTGAATGGAGCTCATCTCAAGATCAGTAACTTGGCCCTGGAGGATTCTGGAATGTACCAGTGTGTGGCTGAAAACAAGCATGGCACCATCTACTCCACTGCCGAGCTCCGAGTCCAGGGTAGGAGAAAGGTCTCTGTTGATTACTGCTCCCTTTAGTTAGATGAAGGGACAATGTCAAGGATTCTAAGGTGCGTCTCCTTCACACCGACATTCCATTACACTGCAGATTTCACACCACTACGTTTATGTTGCAGTTCAAGCACCCGACTTCAGATCCAATCCGGTTCGGAAGCTGATCCCTGCAGCCAGAGGAGGGCAGGTGATGATCGAGTGTCGCCCTCGCGCTGCCCCGAAGCCGAGCCTGTTCTGGAGCCGTGGGACAGAGCTGCTCTCCAATAGCAGCAGGTGATTCTCTACTGACTTTGTTCACTTCGCAATATTCTGACTACGGAACTTATTCTGACCAAGGCGTTCACACAAGTTCCGAATGGAGTATTGCATTTTTATTCAATAGTCATAGCCTTGAAGTTAAGGCGGGAAAATGTGCATATCATTCCACCTCCATGAGTAAACTCAGCATTTTACAGTGAAGAAACAACAAGTTACATTCTGAAATATTTGATTTATTGTGACAGATGTCACAAAATGTCTAGATAAATTAAACTGCTTTTGAATAATAATGATTGTTCAAAGGTTATAGGGTGGGTAATAGCAGAAATACGCTAGTTCAATAAGAAACAAGAGCACAGCTTTTGACAGTTATCAGTGTTTGTTAAATAACTCTTCCATCAAGAGAAGTGTGATTTTTATTTGAACCTGTTTTCATTCCCTAACACTTACTAAATGCTGTCATTTATGAAATAACCACTCAGCCACAACTGCTCCACACTTTGCACTTGTGTCGTCTCAGAGTCACGGTGACTTCAGATGGAATCTTATGGATCCACAACATCAGCAGAGCAGATGAGGGGAAATACACCTGTTTTGCTGAAAACTACTTGGGCAAAGCCAACAGCACTGGACACCTGTCTGTCAGAGGTACACACACACATACACACACACACACACACACACACAGACACACACCAATACCTTGGTAAACTTCTTAGGTTTTACCAATCATTTTAAATCAATGATTAAAAAATGTGAAATGCAGTTTGTGTATCCTGAGTCAGAGACTGTCTTTCATTTAAATGCATTCTGATTTTGCAGATGCCACTAAGATTACGCTTGCTCCCTCCAATGCTGACGTCAACCAGGGGGAGAATGTGACCCTGCAGTGTCATGCGTCTCATGACCCATCTATGGATCTGACTTTCACCTGGGCCTTCAACGGTGTCCTGCTGGATGTGGAGAACACGGCAGGGCCGTACATCCAAGTGGAGGGGGTGAGTCGCCTCCTCTGGGATGTGGTTGTTTTCGACATGTATCTGTAAATAACTTCCGTTCATGTGTATAAACCATGCAAGACCTTGCGTACTGGTCTGTTGATGGCCCAGTGCTAATGCTAAAACCTGTATGCACTAATGTCGGAATACCTTTGTATTCCCTGAGTTCCGGTTACACATGGACTGCGTAAGAAAGAATGTAAGAGGGTCACATGGGTGGTGTTTATGCTGTTTGAATGGTGGTGAGACCTAGCTGCACCGTGATTGGTCATCAAGACTTGAAATCTGTCGAATAGATACACGCCATTGACATTTACCTTTTTCTCTCTTACAGAAGGAAAACATCGGTGATCTGCTCATTACCAACACTCAGCTGAGTCAAGCAGGGTTATACACCTGCACAGCTCAGACTGTCGTTGACAGTGCCATGGCCTCCGCTAAACTCGTGGTCCGAGGTGAGACGAGTCCCCCTCTTTTTGCACCATTGCAACTTGACTTGACTGAAGAATTGAAAAGTGACAACAGAGAAGAGCATATTTCCCTATTATTGATTTGACAGATTCTACTTCTTTGTTTTTCTTAAACAGAAAACAATGCAATATCTTGATGAGGACATGTGTTGATGTAACTGTTGCACGTTTGTTGACTTTGTGATACTTCTGGAACTGGTTGTGCCATAAATGGTTGTGGCGTGCTTCTCCAGGACCCCCGGGACCTCCCGGAGGTTTGCTGGTGAAGAATGCCGCAGAGACATCGGTAGAGCTGAGGTGGAGTCGTGGCTATGATAATCACAGCCCCATTGGCAAATACACCATCATGGGCAGATCTTCACTTTCGTCACAGTGGAAGATCATGAGGACAGGTGTGTCTGTGTGTGTGTGTGTGTGTGTGTGTGTGTGTGAGTGTGTGTGAGAGTGAGTGAGTGAGACAAAAAACACTAACATATCACTTCTTAAGATATCATTTTCCAGTTGTTTTATCAATGAAGGAATTTAGAGCTGTGGTATCCTTTGTTGTGGTCTTTTGTCAGACATTGCTCTATACCTTTGATATTTCATTGACCAGAAATGTAACGTGATACTATATATTTACATGTTTTATCTCCTCACTGTACACCAGACCCATTTAACATTGAGGGGAACGCAGAATCTGCTCGTGTGATCGATTTGATGCCCTGGATGGATTATCAGTTTCAGGTCATCGCCAGCAACATCCTGGGTGGTGGAGAGCCCAGCATGACCTCTCGAACCGTCCGCACGGAGCAAGCAGGTGAGGGGTCACAGGTTGTGTCCAGACTTCAGCACACAAATTCATACCTGAGACTTGAACTTAAGATAGTATTGATCAAAATCAGAGCACAGCTTAAAGAACCCCGGACCAGAGCAACTCGGTAAGTGTTTTGTATTGTTTGTAACGTCTCAGATTACATCCCAGGTTACCTGTGTGCAGGGGGTTTTGGACAAGGTTTCCAACCTTACTTCAACCCTTCAGAATTCTGTGCGTTTGTGCGTGCGTATGAGTGTGGTTGGGTTGTGTCCCCACCAGTGTTAGGGCTTGTTACTTAAAGAAAAAGTAACTTGTTATACTTAACTACTTCTCTGCTTAGCTACTTCTTCCCATTTACTATTATTTTATATTTGATTTTGCTGATGTATTGTATATTTGACCCCCAGCTCCATCAGTGGCCCCCAGTGGACTCGCGGGAGGTGGAGGAGATCACAATGAGCTCATTGTTACCTGGACTGTAAGTAGAAGACTCAGAGAAGATTGTGTTCATGTGTGTTTTCCCCATCGCACTTCTGCATTACACCCAGTATTATTACAGCATGAAACGTTTTTGTGTCGCTCCTTACTTTCTTTTATCTTGCACAACCAAATATGCAATACGGTAACATCGTTAAATGTAACTTCAGTTTAATTTTATCTACAGTTTTAAACCATATCATAATATTTCAAGCAACAATTTAATCATGATGAATATTGAAAAACACATTGGACAGTGTATTTACTCTAATGGCAGCTGACAGCCAGCACTGCAGCAGCATTTATTTCTGCAATTTGCAAACAAATTCAGTATAATCAAGTATGACTAGTTACTCATTAATTTACATTGTTTTTTCAGGTTGGAAAACCAAATAAAACCAAATCAAATGAAATAGGAAAAAAAGCTATCAAAATATAATGAAGATTAGCCCTGAATTACCATCTACTGACGCAGAACATTGGTGCCGGAGCTGCTGTATTGTCTCTCATTTTAAAAAATATATATATAAAACATATATTTGGTACACAATCATTTAAAATGCTGTGTGCTGGAACCAACATTTTGGAGATATGTTATGGCACAGCCCTATAGCACCAAATCACTCCTTATAGTATCCAGAGGTAGTGAGGTAGAGATCCAACAATAACATAGACAATTAACAACACTCTGATTGCAACTTTGTTTAATTATAGTATTGTTGCATAGTGAAAAGAGCAGTTCTCCTGAGAAGAACATTTGTTCCCCTCTTGAATCCCTGCAGCCCATGGCCAGAGAATATCAAAATGGAGACAGCTTTGGCTACATCTTGGCATTCAAGAAGCAGGATGCCACATCATGGAGCCTGGCACGTATTCCCCATGTGGAGTCATCCTGCTACGTTTACTACAATGACAGCTTGACACCATACAGTCCCTTTGAGGTGAAGATCAAGGCGTATAATTGCAAAGGGGACGGTCCGTTCAGCCAGATCGCAGTGGTGCACTCTGCAGAGGAAGGTGAGCCACACCGTCTTTGTCACCCCATATCACCACTGTGTTTTACTCCTGATGCTGGAGCTCTTTGAACATAAACTATTTGGATAATTCAACAGTTTCAACACAGATGTGGTTTGAATGTGTGTCACCTCGTAGAAATAGTCTCCCAGCATTCACTATCTTCTCCGCAGTATTGAATGTAACCACTAGAGGACATCACAATTCTCGAAAGTCTTACCACAGCTGGTACACCGACAGCAGAATATTATATTGCACATTGCATATTCTAATGCTCTGGCCTCTGGTTCCTTCTGCACAGAGCCAACAGTGGGACCATCCAGCGTCAATGCCACAGCACTGACTGCGTTTGACATCCAGGTTTCATGGGAGGCCGTGCAACAGCTTAGTGCTAACGGCATCCTGAGAGGATATGAGGTGAACAACTGACAAACAGAAACACACACACATCCATGTTGCAGCACAACAGTGTATCACCAAATGTAAGGTGTGACCTACGTTCATTGATTATACACAGTCGAGAGGAGGAGTTGATACATCTTGGTTGTACATCGGCAACCCACCCTTCATTTATGTGGCATATCCGTTGCGATGACTTGAGTGACCATCCCAGCTTCCAGTGGATTAGAAGGACTGGAAGGTCAGTCCAGTCCTGTCTATCACAGGGTCAGCAAAAGAGACACAAAGGATCGTTTACTCTGGGAAAAGAAAAAACACACCCACACGGCAGCCAGCCGTTTATTCCTGACAACAACAGGTACAACACAGATGCTCCAATACGAAGTAAATCATGTAAAAACGTATGTTAGGTGTTGAGCTGAGTTACTTTGCGCCGTTTTAACAGTGAGATGAGCATGAGCATATTTGTCTCGTATCCCTCCCATCAAGCGTGACAACAAAGGGGAAGAGTTGGGACCAAGTGTGCCCCTTTAACAGGTGGGGTACCCTCAAAAGTGGGATGTGGCACGGAACAAAATGAAACGTTCCACACTGTGACTTAGGAGGCATGAACCCATCAGGTTAATGGTATATACACATGTTTTGAGTAATTATATCAAACAAAGTAACTGCTGTATTATTGACCATGTTGCTTGTACAAAGAGACTTGTGAACAGGACGGATGATGGACCATGTGTGGTATTCATGTGTAGCTTGGGGTTATTTTTGTAAATGTGTTTTTCCTGTCTTGCCCTGTGCTTAGATCCGTTACTGGCGACAGCAGGAACGGGAAACGGCAGCAGATCGGGTGAGAACAGCAGGACGGGAAACTAAAGCCAGAGTTTCAGGACTTCGACCCAGCACTCGGTACCACGTGGCAGTACTGGCATACAACAGCGCTGGCACTGGGCCACCCTCACCTCGTACCACCGTCACCACCAGGAAACCACGTACGGCTTCAGCATTCACACACGCCCCCCGCGCACCGAGTAATCAACCAACACATTCGGCTCCAGCAGAAATGTGATTCTTAAGCTTGAGAGGAAAAAACAACAACTGGAATAAGTTTGGCTTGTGTTCACTTGGAGATAATCTCACTGACATTTTGGAATGTATGGCCTCACCTTCCTGTGGGGAGGACATTGTGGCTCCTTTCAAGTACCCTGTTTGGTGTGGTTCAAACAAACTCTTTTCTCCTCTCTTAGCTTTATGATATATTGAAAATAAATTCCTCATTATTTACTAGTGAATTATTTAGGTCCCATCTCCGTGGCGATTATGTATTTTCCGCTGTTGAGCAGTATGGTAAGATCCAGCGGAGCTTGTCTTTTCTGACTCATAACCATGCCAACGTTCCCAAAGTCCAAAAAGTTTCCTGCATGACAGATCAATACTTTTGAAAGAAAAGTGCGAGCTCCCTCTTCTCCTATGCAGTCATAATGGGAGGACCGAACACGGGACCTGTTTGCTACCGTTTCCAATACATCTCAATTCATTCATTCATTTGTTTTCATCAATTTATGTTGCTCAGCTCCTAATCGTCCTCCTGGCAACATTTCATGGAAGTCAGATGACACTTGGGCAACGGTGCAGTGGGACCATGTGACGACCATGCACAACGAGTCAGCTGTTCTGGGCTATAAAGTAGGTGAAAAATGTATATATATAGACATATTTATGTCTACATAAATATATAATGTTATTTTGATTTTTTTGTGTATTGTGAAATGTATGTTGTAAAAATGTATATTGAACATTTTGGCACAATGGACCAATTGATTTCATGTACTCATGATATTTGTATGACGACGTGTTGTGATGTCAGATCCTTTACAAACACGAAGGACAGACGGCCCTGAAAGTTCTTGACAAAAAGCAATCGTCGGTGAAGCTGCCGCTTCCAAAAGACAATGGTTATATTGTGCTGGAAATTCGGTCGTGGGGAGAGGGTGGAGATGGTCCTGCACATGAGATCATTGTGTCCCGAGAATCAGGTGAGAGACTTACAACACACTCTCCAGATCTATACCTGTAGACCAGGGGTGAACAATTGTTTTTCTGGGGGGGGGGGACATAGTAAACCCTATTGTTATCATTCCATGAAATTTTTTAAATCAGCTTATAGGCTATTCATATATGTATGATCGAGATCATGTTACATACGTACTTACATAAAGCTCTCTCTCTCTCTCTCTCTCTCTCTCTCTCTCTCTCTCAGGAACTAGTATGATGGTGCAGAGTGGCACATCCTGCATACTGTACAGTCTAATGCATCTCTTGACAGGCTTGGTTTTCCTCACTCTCATCTCTTTGTCCTGTCTGTGATATGTCCTTCTCTTGTGTTTTACTTTGAATGGCTTGAACTTGTGTGTGTGTGTGGGGGGGGGAATTATTTTTAACAAATTTCCTTTTCATGTGATCAAATGGTTTGGAGTTGGGAGGGTGAGCAGCCCTCTTTTATGTTCAGTTCTTGTAACCCCCCCCCCCTCACACACACACACACACTCATACACATACTAATATTGTTTCCAACAATATTTAGTTGAGAAGAATGTAAAATGCCACGTATTTAATTTACAGTCAAGATGTTACATGTCACTTTTCCCCCCTTATTCTTTCCACCGTTTTCCACTTCAACAGTGCAGTTCAGGACTGTGGCAAGAAAAGCAAATGAGTATATTTCACACAATGTTGAACAGAACACAAACCGCTGCATCTTTATTTGGACACAGACTCACAAAAAGTGCTTTCATCAAATACCTGATCCGCAGAATGACTTGACGTCAGACAAATATTATTGACATGCACTTCATAGTGTTTTTTTTCTCTTGCCAACACAATGTTCAACCAGCTGCACAACTACACTTATAAGGTGCCTGCTGATGGTGATGCTCAGCATGGGAACTCAGATGAAGCAATGTCTGTGGTCTTGTTTTTATCATTTCTATCGATCCAAATGAAATGTCACGTTACCCTGCTTGCTTGCTGATAGGTTGATCTGAAATTTCACCTGCAGTGAGTCAATAAAAGTAGTTAAAGAATCACTCACCAGTGAGGCAGTTTTCATATCACCAATGAAGTACAGATAATAGTGTTAATACTGTATATCGTATTCATTGTAAACGTCTCAACTGCTTAGCTCTTATATAACATGTTTCGCCCCAAATGAAAACTGAAACGTTCTGTACGTTTTTTTATGGAGAGGGTTGAAGTCTATCTCTCAAGACCGAGGAAGAAATGGTTTCTGTTTTTCTTTGTCAACAAAACCTCTAGGTTTGAATGATATTGTCAGTGAATTCTGATTTCTCTGACGTGTGTGTGTATATATACATATATATATATATATATATATACATATATATATATATATATCCACTACCAATGACCAACACCAGTGCATCATACTGTCGTTAAACTAGGTATTGTGATTGTGATGATAATATTTGTTGTTGTGTTTTTGATCTGTCAAAGTGATTTCCACTCATGTCTGACTGGTTTTGGTATTTTTGAGCATATCGCTCTGTAACGTCAGTATTTTAGTTTAACTTGAGACTGAACCAAAACTAAACCGGATTTAAAAAGAATGTTTGACAGACAAATGCTGAATTGATTTTTACTGTCATTGAAGTCAGGCTTAATTCATGAACACAGTACAAATCACTCAACACTCTCTGCTGGAAATTAAAAATGACATGGTAGAAATTCAGAAAAGAGCATTTGGTGTTTGTTTTTTTACCTTTTTAATATTTTTTAAGTGAAGTCATATTACGAAATCATGAGGCAAGTTATCCCGAAGTGCGAGTATCAGTCAGTAATGTGAGTTGCATGCGTGTACCATCACTTGAACAGACGCCCACACCACCATTCACCAGGGCAGAAGGTCGACGTCCTTTACTCCACTGGAGTTTAAGATTAAGATGAAATATAAAAGAATCAGTCACGTCACATTAATCCTGTTGGGAAACATTAATAAATATTTATTGGCCATTTCAGTCCCAGTGCCTATCTCTTATAGCAAAGTGGAGGTCACTCACCCTCTGTATCCTTTCATCACAGACACTGATGTCTCAATAACCTTATAGTGCTAAACCGCCCCTCTCAATACAAAGAGTCTCCGGAAATAGAGGAGTTCAGTAATCAAGCTGCTCTCCACTGGAACAATATTCCTTTTTCAGTTCAGTGGGCCGACTCACTCTCCACGTTTAAAAGCAGGCTTAAACTATCCTCGATGATAATGTGTCCGCCCTGGTCCAGCTTTTCCTTGTACTTAAGCTGTGAACACATACACTCACACACACACTCATTGCCAGATTGTCTTAAGTTTGAACTCAACTCTGCCAGTTTGTTGGTTTATCGGGTACCGACTCTGCTCGTTGAGACCAAGCCTGTCGATTTTTTACCTTGTACCCCTCTGTTTGCCGCATTGATATGGAGTTTGCCTGCCGTGTATCGAACCTTTACCTCTGCCTGATTGACCACTTGTGCACAGACCGCATTTCAAGTATTGCCCTAAAACCCATCTGATCCGCTTTGTCAGTCCCTCTGCCCGATCCTCATCTTTAGTTTTAAACTGGTGTCTGTCATTTTAGGGAACAGTTCCCACTCAGATATCAGATTTGATGTTGCAATACAGCCCGACCAGAGGATCAGTGAGGAGTGGTCCATCAGTGGGACCCCAGGTAAAATATATACAAGGAGGAGGAGCAGCTTTTACTAACGATGCAGCTGTGTTGGGGCCAACGCCCTCCTTGTTACAGGAGGTTCAGTGGTAACCACATGGTGTCGGTTGTAAAAGTGTGTGATAGATGAGGACAAAGTTACTTAATAACCGATAACACTTTGATTGATATTATTAATCATTATATCATATCATTGATTTAGGCAGAGGAGCACTGATAGCGGAACCTCTCTGGGTTTTGCTGCAGCATCAAATATCAACTAAAATATATCTTATCAGCCGGTCTTCCACCCGGCTGATCTCTTATCTGTTGCACTTTGCCACCAGCTATTAGTCATTGCTAGGAAAAATATAAATTGAACCCAGTGCCACCGTCTAATGGGATCTACCTCAAAGCCTCTTGAAGAAAGGTAATGTCCAGAGTTATCAGCATTTCATTGTGGGCTGATGCATTTGAAAACAAAAAAAACACCATATCTTTTTGTAGAAGGGTTTCATAGCGATTACAATTTCTAACAAAAATGTTTTTCAAATCTGTTTCAAATGATATTTTATGGGGAGAAGATAAAAGTATCAAATGTACAATTAAGTACCGTAAAAAAATACGTGAGCATGCTATTACAATATTCTAGTTGTTTCTGCAGGACAAGAAAGTACTGGTTGGAAAATGACGAGACTTCTCACAGGTAACAATATTCATTAATACTAACAATTATAAAACAACTATTATTACACACAACACCTGATATTAAATGCTAGCATTCCATTCTTTCTTCACGTAGGGCTGGGTATTCTGCTGGTGCTGCACAGCGGTAAGCATTTCGTCTGTGACTGCTGTCACTGCTCCGCAGCAATTTCACACCAAAGACGGGCTGGTCGAGTTTAAGTGAGTTCAAGTGTCAATACTTCTGTGTACCCTCTCTCAGTGACATGCAGTAAGCTGGTGTGCCACATGACCAACTGGGCCCAGTATCGCCCAAGCTTGGCCAAGTTCACCCCAAACAACATTGACGCCTTCCTGTGCACCCATGTCATCTACTCTTTGGCCACCATCAACAGCTTCAACCAAATCAGCCTGGTGGAATGGAATGATGAGGAGCAATACAGTCAACTCAACCATCTGAAGAACATGTGAGTTTGCGCTGGTTGTACCGCCACAGGGTACACTACTTTTTAAGCGACACAATTTCCAGACGCCATTGTATCGTATCCATTTCTACAACCGCTACAGACCTCTCACATCGCTCTTTTAACCCACCACCACCAACGACAACAACAATGGCAGATTACTTATAGTCCAATTTCACCTAAAGCAGAAGTTCCACCTCTTCGCCGCTCCACACAAATGTCTCCTTCCGTGACTTTCACGTCCAAGACTGAGCTAAAGACCTTTTCTCTCACACCAAGGATAGGTGTTTCTCTCTGCCACTGTGTTTAACAATCATCCACAGAAAATGAACTTATGTTATCTGCAAAACCTTAAGATATAATGGTATTGATCTCTACTTTCAGCAATCCGGCATTGAAAACTCTGCTGTCAGTTGGAGGCGAAGTCAATGGAAGAAGCCCGTAAGATCAAATGCTCATTCTCTCTGTACTTGTGTCATTCAGTCGTTACACTCACACGTCCACACCCTTCATCTGCTACTCTCTCTCTACAGTTGACACCATGTTGTTTTTTTTTACTTTGTCAATCCCACCAGATTCATTACCATGGTTTCCAAAGCTGAGAGTCGAGCAGTGTTCATCAAGTCGGCAATCAGCTTCCTGCGGACCCATAACTTTGATGGATTAAACCTTGTTTGGGAATATCCAGGGCACAATGGCGGCCCACACGGAGAGAAGGAGCGGTTCACTCTGCTGGTCACGGTGAGCACAGCCCACATTTTCAGACTCATGCTTACACCAAGTTCATTCATCACATCTATTCAAAGCATTCATCAGGATGAATTGTTTTCAAGCACTGGTCAACTCTCCAACCATCTTGTAGTAGGAGATGGACATAACGATGATGTCCAATGTGTTTGTTGTGCCCACAGGAGCTGTCCCAGGCCTTTGAGGCTGATGCCAAAGACAACAAGAAGACAAAGTTACTTCTGTCAGCCAACGTTGCCGCGGTACCTCACGTCATCGACAAAGCCTATGAAGTCAGCAAGATCTCACCGTGAGTTTGATTTTTACTTCACTTGGGTTCTTTTGGTACTAGATATAAAATGTAGCTATCCAGTAGATATTACAAAATATTCTCAAAGAACAATTTGGATAAAATTATCTGCTAAATAAAATGGTAGAATTGTGGTACTGAAAGTTATTCTTAGGAGCCAGACGCAGCTGTTGTATGCATATTTTTACTATGTTCCACAGTTCTCCTGAAATGTAAACCTTTGAAATCCGACAGAGAATTTGATTTCATCAATGTCATGACCTACGATTTCCACGGACACTGGGAGGCAAGAACTGGACACAACAGCCCTTTATACCAGAGCGCTTTGGAGGACGGCCCATACGTCTTTCTCAATATAGTAAGATGGAACTCTTTCACATCGCTCTATGTTCAACAGTCTGAGTGTACATACTGTGATGGATTACAGGAAGGTTTCATTCCAGAAATGTTTGAAACACTCAAGTACATAAACCAAGCAGATAAATAATAGAAAAGTATATTTAAACAAGCAAGAATAAAAGTCTAAGAAAAAATGATTGTTTTTGGAAGAATTCCACTGTTGACAGCTGAAGCTACTGCATTTTTTGACTGTTCAGACGCAGAAGGTCTGAACATACTTTGACAACCATGCTGATGTTGAGATCAGGGCTGATGTTGAAGTTAAATTGAAATGAAATGGCATGATGGAGAGTCCAAGTCTCAGAAATAAGACAAACGAGACATCAAACAATGCAAACCTTAAACAAAATCAAAGAGAAGATCTAAAAGAGTGCGTGCGTGAATGCAATGTGTGAGTGAGCACGTCACATTCTTAATACTACCAGCAAATCTCTACATAACTACTATTACTGAATATGTACTAATAACCCTAATGACACTTCTTCCCATAAGAACTCCTCTATATCTCACTGGTTGGCTTTGGGAGCACCTGCCGAGAAGCTTTTGATGGGTTTCCCAACGTATGGTCGAACCTTCCGACTCACCAGCGGTGCCTCTGGCTTGGAAGCGCCGAGTAAAGGCCCGGCCGACGCCGGGCCCTACACTCGCACAGGTGGCATCTGGGCCTTCTATGAGGTACAGCGCCTTCCCATCACACTCAGTTGTGTTTGTCCCCGAAATGATTTTCCGGTAACTAGCGACTACAGCTGTTATCATACAACATCGTAAAAGATATTTTCTGTCAAGTGAGCCGTAGTTATTTTTTTGCACCACGTGCGCATTTGAAGTCGTTTACGCCACAATGCTTGAACTTCCTGGTAGCACATCTGCTATCAAGCTAACTGTTGCTCCCTCTCGCTCTCCGCCCAACGTATTTCCAGTCTTCACCAACAGTTGTATGTACTCTTTCGCGCTTTCCCCACTTTAACTACGTACTCGGTCAACTAGTCAACACCAGTATCGGTCCCAGGTTGACAGCACAGCAGCGTTTTCTCGGACTCGTACAGGGAGCTAACTAACGTAGCCTTAGCCGCTAACGATAGCCTCCTCTCTCTCCCTCTCACTCCCCTGCTCCCTCATGCGCTCTGTGCTCGACATTTACCACCACTACCGCTACTGCTACTATATCCAGAGAACCAACAAACATACCTCAGTGCTACTAAATGATTCCATCATCAACTCCATTCCAATTCCCGAACAGGCTTTTCTAACTCCTTCTGTTTCTCTGGCACCAGATCTGTGAGTTTGTCTCCCACGCAAACGTAGAATGGATCAGCGAGCAGGAAGTTCCCTACGCCACGTTAGGTAGTTCCTGGGTGGGCTATGATAACCAGCGCAGTTACTCCACCAAGGTAACTGACTGACTTACTGTTACATTACTGTCGATTCTCAATCCTGTCACATGTGATGCAGTGTCCTGTCATCTGAGATATTTTTTTGTAGAAGAAACGGTGTAAGACGAAAGAGTGGCTCAGTGCTCAGTCCACAGATTTGTCGCAGGTGCTATTCGACTTATGCTTGTTTCCGGTGTGATTGTCCGGTAGGTCCAGTGGATGACTGCCAACAACCTCGGAGGTGCTCATGTTTGGACTTTGGACATGGACGACTTTAGTGGATCGTTTTGTTCAGCTGGGTCTTATCCTCTCAGCAACCACCTAAGAACGTCCATGGGTAAATTCTCTCATTTATTTTTCCCAGTCTTTTCTCAATGACACTCTGAACGCATCGATTGATTCATGGCACTTTACGTTTTTTAAACCATTCTCCCAGAAAAGCAAATCATCGAAACCTTTCTGGCACAAAGTGTTGATTTTATTACGTTCTCTTACATATGTATGCATCTCTGTGTAGGCTTTCCCCCAAAACCCGCCCCCCCTATCACGACCAAGGACCCGCTGACTGAGTTTTGTCGTGGCCGCCCGGATGGTCTTTACGAGAACATGGCTGATAAGACAACCTACTTTCAGTGCTTCCTTGGAAACACTTTCCTGCACCGCTGCCAGCCCGGCCTCATCTACGTGGACTCCTGCAAGTGCTGCAACTGGCCCTGAGCCACAGAAACGTATACAATGTATAACAAGTACGCCATTAACGAAGACGATAATAAGTCACGTCTCTAAAAATCATGAAACCCTGTTGGCTGTAAGCTCAAACTAATTAACCCCATGGTTTTGAATAAACATAGCAGCAAACATCCTGCCCAAAATTTTGCCTTTAAGACTTGACTTATTGCAGTATTCTTGTTAGGATTCAGTTATATGTTTTCTGAAACAAAATAAACCGAGCCTTGTGTTTGAATGATGTCTCATTCCTTGCAGTACATGATTCGAGCCGCTGTACATATTCATATAAATGAATGGGAATGTGGCTCTGCATAGGAAACGAGGTGCTTTATTCATGTGTCACATCATTTTATATATGTATTTATTTAGTTGAATTGACTTTTCCAAATCGTATCATATTCGCAATTCATAGAAGTATTTGTATTTATTGTTTGAATCATTTTATTGTATGTTTGATTGTTTCTTGAGGAGTACTATGGTTGCTTTGCCTTACAGAATTTAACTTATGTTCGTGTCTAGACTCCAGTGAAAAATCTTGTTTTATCTCCGATCAAATTTTTTTTTTAAAAAGCTATTGCCTTGATTTCCATTCAGCACTTCTGTAGTACTTATCTTCCTTTATACTCTCACCAAGACCTCAGACAATGGCAGGTCATCCACTAACCAGAGTATTGGCAGTTTAAGCACTGTCTCCCTCAGTCTGCAATCGGCCTTCGGCTAAAGATTGAATTCCAAACTGGTCTGTATTGATATAAAATTTGAATTAGACAACCTTTATTATCCCGTAGAACGGGAAAACCACATTCCTTCCACTCGGCATCTTACCCAAGGACTCCTCAGCGTACAGAGTAAAGGGGCGGATAGAAAATGCATTCATCTAACACGATATATTACAGGTTGAAATTCAAGTCAAGTCAGCAACAAAGCATAAGATATAGTGCTCATTTGTAACAAGCTTTCTCTAACTATGAAAAACCATGTAGAGCAATCTAACTTGAATGATGAATGCTCTAGCACTTTTTTACAAGAATAAATTGACAAATATGAAGTGTCGGAAAGACTGATGACAACTTAACTATAGCAGGGTTGAATGTCAGACCAAAACTCATCAAGGGAAGCGTCCAGGGTCATGCACAGTGACGGACAAAGAGTCCGAATCATGAGGTTCGTAACTGGTTGGAAGAGGAACCAGGCAAAGTTTGGCAACAGGCCGGAATCAAAGCACTGCACACATTTCAAAGAAAAATGCTGGCTCGGCAGCAATGCGTGCAATGAATGGCACATAGATGAGGAGCAAAACCAAAAACACCAAAAGAAAAAAAACAGGAGTGTGCAGACCACATCTGAAAAATAAAAAATTCCAGAAAGATGGTTAGGGGTGTAAAAAAAGGCAGAGTTAAATAAGTCCTGAGTACACAAACATTGATAATCATGTGTTTCGATTTGCCAGACACAGCATTACCTACAGCCCAGAGGACCTATCGTGCTTTGCCTCACTTTTAGCGAGAGTTGTAGTGTCGGAATACCATGAATATCATGGTCAGAAATTCTAAAAGTGATCTAAATGCATGTTTGAGTGATATTATGGAGACTGTGAACTGAAGGTACATGTGAAATGCAGTAGATCCAAATACTGTTTTTGTGCACACACACACAAATATATGTGTTTAGCCCGACAGTATGACATAACCATGTCCTGAATTATGGCAAGATATATTTAATCATTAACAACACTATCATTTACAACTTCAGGGTGTTTTGACAAGTCGAGTACATCTGGATCAATGTCTGGATCAAGTTCCAATGTATACAGCTGAGGAAGCTGGTATCAGAAAGCCTTTTACAGCAACTTGACAACAAATATCATCATCACTCCAGGCAAAAAGAACAGAAATGTCCTTTTCTGTTCAGTTTTGCCTTTAATTTGTACAAAAAAAATACAGTAACACACACATTGGTACCTGTACCCAAATGTTGGTATCGGTACAACACTAATATTTTGTAGGCTCCATGATGAGCGCTGAGTCCTTTGAAAAAACAACTTGAAAGGGGATTTTTTCCCCCTCCCTCACTGACCTGGAAAAACAAATACAGGTCAAAAACATCTCACTGATGTGGGAGCATGTGTGGCAGTTCACAGATGGCCCGAAGATTCACTGTCAACACTACATGCGAGTTTAATATAAAAACATGAGTCTGTCACTCTGCGGAATAATACGTATGGGTTTATGCATGGCAATGGCGCTGACAGGCCATCACTTATTATTGTTTCCACAAGAACCTTTTGAACCTCTTGAAATGCTTCCGTTTTCTGTTTTGTTTGTGGAGTTATTTATTGCCATGGAGGTAAAGTTACTGTAGTGGGGAATATTGAATATTGACCATGGAACATGGTGGATCATAAAGCCAAGTGGGCAGCTATGGAATGCGTTAATGGTCAATGGTCATGGCCAATAAAAAACAAAGTACAGAGATAAACTAATCATGGTGTATCCACTGTACGAACTTGAGCAGGGGAATCACATGTTGTTTCGTGTTATTTAACTTTAACACTCTTTGTTGCATAAGTCTGTTTTTATTACTATTATGTCATGTTGAAACAAGCAGCTGCTTCTGTTGGGAATTGTTTAAAACAAACCCATGATCAATCAATGATAAATCAAGCCATCCATCCAAGCAAGAAGTTTGAAAGTCTAATATAAGAAAATGGGAAAATGTGTTGGGCAAATTTCAAGCAAGCAAGTAACGAAATAATCAAATACTTAAATCATCTTTAGCATTTAGTAAAAAAAATTGAAGCAAGATTCTGCAAGTTTAACTTTTTAATTCAAAATCAATGGTTGAGTAACTGAAAATGTAAAACGAAGGTGACACGGTGTGCGGGCCCTGGCCCATGGTGCCCAACAATCATTGACTCACATTGACAAGTACACCATTATTATTCCATCCTCAGGTCAAATGACTAATAACAAAACACTGACAAGTAATCCATAGCTTACATAAGCTCATTTAGCTGATTACAGATATGATAATGAGCGTTTATCCACTGGTCCAATCTTCAGACAGACTGTGTTTCAGACTTTGCAGGATGTTATCATGACAAGTTCCAATAGTCACAGAGACTACGGAGATAACTGATCAAAGGAACCTCCTATTTTCTCGATGCACCAACTGTATAAAAGCCACAGCTCCGCCACTGTTCCCCGGGTCTCTGATTTGGTCCCAAGGTTGGTGTAGTTCAGTGAATAATCCCTCTGAATGTGATTTCAATATGATTATGTTGACAAAGGTTGTTTATTTTGTATCTGTAGAATACCAGCGAAACTGAACGTAAAGTCCAAGATGACCAGCCTCACGATTCTAGCAGGTATCGAATTTTATCTACACACACACACACACACACACACACACACACACACACACACACACACACAACACACACACACACACACACACACAAATTACCTGTTAAGGTCAATACATGTTTTCTTGCTGCCCTGGTTTGGGAGTTCTTGCAGCTTGTTCTTGACTCATCATCTGAGCAGAACTTTGTTCTTCTCCTTGTCTCCCACAGCTGTTGTGTGATTGGTCAGAAATGTCCTCTGCACTCTAAGTTCTTGTGAAGAATGTTATGTCCTGGCCAGAAAGAACTCTGTTCTTGCAGCCCTGGCAGCAAGAACAAAGTTCTCTCTTCTTGCAGAGTATATGTATTGACCTTTATTCCTACATGATTTCTTTCTCAAACCTTTCCATTTTTACATTCCTCAGGCCTTGCTCTGGTTATTTGCCAGCTGGGTAAGCCTCATCTCTACATTTCCTTTTTATGTATCCACCTGGATGTCATTACTGAAATCAAAGCTTTTATGGTGCCTTGATCCAACACAGGGTCAGCCACTCAAATGGTCTGCTACTTCACCAACTGGTCTCAGTACAGACCTGGGGAGGGCAAGTACATGCCCCAGGACGTAGACCCCTTCATTTGCACCACCCTGATCTATGCCTTCTCCATCATCAACCCCAAGAATCAGCTGGTTACCTACGAGTGGAATGACGACGTCCACTACAAGTCATTCAATGCTTTGAAGACTAAGTAAGTGCCTGTGATTCCCCAGAGGTCAAAGGTCAGTCCGGTATTTCAGTCCCCACTCACTCTGTCACTTGAGCCCAAAATGAGCTGATCTTCATGTGACCTGACAAATGTACTTGGTTTGACTTTGTCTCCCTGTGTTTCCAGAAACCCACAGTTGAAGACTCTGTTAGCCGTTGGTGGATGGAACTTTGGTTCGAGACAGTGAGTAAGATTCATACCTGAGAGCGATTCTTCACATGATCGTACTGATTTGTCTTTTCAAATATTCACATACATAGAGGTGAGGTGAATGTCCTATCAGCGTTATTGTTTAAACATTCTGAAAGTGCTTTTTTTTTTGTACAGAATGTAGAGTAAGTTTTAACGGGGACGGGCCTTAGAGTTGTTATGGCTTCATAGCATCTTAAAGAACAGTAAGAGTGATAGGTCACCGACCAGATGAGTCTTGCAGCCGTCAAGCTGGCCCGTAAAATGGAAAACCTGTTCATACGAAACTATATTTTGCCGTGTTAATTACGCACAGTGCTTCCCCAAATGCTAAGTGCTGCAAAAGGCTGCAGAGAGAAAATAGGCTGCATGGCCTAATTGATCTCTGTGGTTTCTGGATTCTGTTTAGTAAAGATGAATAAATCATAAAAACCGAATGTTCCCCGCAGGTTCTCCATTATGGTCTCAACTCCCGCCAACCGCCGGACATTCATTCAGTCCTCCATCAAGTTCCTGAGGACTCATGGGTTTGATGGTTTGGACCTGGACTGGGAGTACCCTGGTGCTCGTGGCAGTCCCCCAGAGGACAAGCGGAGGTTCACTCTACTTTGCAGGGTGGGTGGAGTCCACATTTGATACTGCACTTACTTCTGCATCAATCTACACGTGTGCTTACACACACACACACACACACACACACACACACATACACAAATCTACTCTTCTGATGTTACAGGAACTTGTGGAGGCCTATGCAGCTGAAGCCAAGGCCACGGGCAAACCTCAGCTCATGCTGACGGCTGCTGTGTCGGCCGGAAAGGGAACCATTGATGGTGCATATGAGATCGCGGAGATTGCAAAGTGAGCATTCGTTCTTGAATAATTAATCTAAGGGTGTGTGTGGATGTCATTTCAATCCTTTGTCTATTTTTTAGGGTACTGGACTTCATCAACGTAATGACATATGACTTCCATGGTACATGGGAGCGGGTCACCGGACACAACAGCCCTCTATTCCGTGGCTCCGAGGATTTTGGAGACCTGATCTACTTTAACACAGTGGGTGAACATTAGAGAGGGAAAAATAATAATAATAATAATAATAACAATAATAATAGCGGCGAATCAAGTCTACACAATCAATAATGCCACTTCTGCTGCACTACTCAACCTTTGCAGGATTTCGCAATGACTTACTGGAGAGACAATGGCACCCCATCGGAGAAGCTGAGGATGGGATTTGCTGCTTATGGTCGCACTTTCCGTCTGTCATCCTCAGACACGGGTGTGGGAGCCCCAGCAAGCGGCCCGGCTGCAGCTGGCCCATTCACTCGAGAAGGTGGATTCTGGTCCTATTACGAGGTATCGTGGTGTCCAACAGTACCAATAAGTGATACACGAATTACGGCGCATGAAATATACCGGTTCTGTGGGATAAAATGGCTTTTGTCTCTAATCCCACTGTCTAGATCTGTGGTTTTGTGAAAGACACCCCCATTCAGTGGATTGAAGATCAGAAAGTACCCTACGCCACCAAAAACAACGAGTGGGTGGGATTTGACACCAAGGAGAGCTATGAGATCAAGGTGGGTGAAATGTTTAACACTCAGAAAACAACACATTTACCGGGTTTAAGGGTTAGTTAAGCTGGTTTGTCATGTGGCGCAGGTCCGGTACCTGCAGGAGCAGAAGTTTGGTGGTGCCTTCGTGTGGGCTCTGGATTTGGACGATTTTGCAGGTCGATTCTGTGGACAGGGCAGACACCCTCTGCTAGCTCACCTGCGCACACTTCTTAATATCGGTGAGTCTACAGTATATTTCTTAAGATTTTTATGTTTTAGCCCAGAATTTCACCAATTTTCTCCAAGATATCTGCTCTGTATCCTTTGTGTTATTTGAAGTTTCATTTTTTATAATGTACCCTAGAATTTCAGATTCCAAGCAGGACATTGTTTTAGGCAACGTTTATTCTGAATGACCCATCTTCTCGATATGGTTTGAGAAATGAAATAAAATAGAGTGGTGTTACGGATCATGAATCATATTCATTGTTCATTAATATTGAACCCCCCCCCCCTCCCTCCCTCTCTTATGCAGAGCTGCCCCCACTACCCCCGACCACCACACCAAAACCTGGTGCTACCACAACTACCCTAACCACCACCACCACCACCACCACCACCCATGCCTCAGGATCGGGCTTCTGCAAGGGCAAACCTGATGGCCTGTATGCCAACGCAGAGGACAAGAACAGCTTTTACATGTGTGTGGGTGGTGTCTCTTACCTGAGACGCTGTGGAGCTGGAACTGTTTTTGATGAGAGCTGCAAGTGCTGCGCCTGGCCCTGATGCCATGTGAATTCTATTAAATGTCTATTGAAAAATCCTCTTATGGCCTCTGCATTATAAGTGGCTGATCATAATTAGACTATCAAGTGAATTGATTGTAACATATTGTCTTGTGAAATAGCATGTATATCTGCGAGCACTTAAAAGTGCAGAGTGTGATATTTTGGTGATATATATATATTTTTTTTTCCCACCTCTAATAAACACTACAAAACAATTACATACTCACTGATTTTCATGAAATTATAACCGTGGACCAGCTCCTCGTGTCAATAAACATTAATGGGCTCATTTAAGCGTAATGGACAGCAAAAAATGATATAGTTGATTATAAATGCATGAACATGTGAGTATGTAATTGTTTTTTAAATGTTTTTTACAAGTAACAAAATGACCTGAATCTGACACACTTCACCTTTAAAATAACATGATATTTATTGAAGCAGAAATAACAGTCAAAATGAAATGTGCTTTTGGTGTGAGCTTTTCTCAAACCATGCAAAACAATAAAGATATAAGGAAGGAAACATGGACAGCACAGAAAGGAACATCTTTTGACCACTGACTGTTTAAAAAAAAATCATATTTAACTGTGACTCACTCTTCGCTTCTAAACCTTCAAAGTAAGGTACTGGGTACAGTGGAAAACGTTGTTTTTGTTTTATTGTTTTTTTTTTGGTAAAGTGGAAATGGGGAGGCCTTTCGTCACATCCGCGGCTCTGAACATTCATGAACGCGCACGGATCAATAACGGGATCGCGCGCGGCCGCTCGTTCCCGTAGCCCCAATGCATTATGGGAGCAATTCTGCGGTGCGTTCGTTCCGGAAGTAATATACGGTCTCGTCGTGTACGCGTGCAAAAGAAAGATGAGTAGAATGAAGTAGTTTTATTTGGAACCTTCAACTGATTTTGTCTTGATGGACACGAGAAAACACGAACATCGTCTCCCTTTTGTTAGTTTGTTGGGTCTTTATTTCATTTTATAAATAAAAAACCGAGAGAACGACAATGGAGTTTTTTTTGTAATTATTATTTGGTCGTTTTCGGCACAAAACGATACAATTAAAATCAGGTTCGTTTAGCAAGTCTGTTTTTCCGATTTTATTTTGAAAATCCGGTTAAACGGAAATACCCTGCCATCTGTTTTCTGAGTGTATTTCCTGGTCAAGTTACGTGTCTGTTACGCCGTGTTTATGATAAATGTGTTTTTCGCCGATGTGTTTTGTTTGTACGCCGCCGTCACTTTGTGTTTGTGTCGTTGTTTCATGATGAAGTCACAGAGGCGGAAGTCGTTACGCTCCCTGTTGTATTTTGGCTAGGCTAAGCTATCGGGCTAACGTTGATAGGACACTCTTTTTTGTTGACACATTCTGAAAGATGTACACCTTATTGTCTGGTTTGTATAAGTACGCGTTCCAAAAGGACGAATACTGCGTTTTGATCCTTGGACTGGACAACGCCGGGAAAACTGTGAGTTGCCAGGATTTTTATCAGAAGTATCGGGGTTGTGTTAGCCCGTGTGTTGACACACGTAACTCCATAGTTTGAGTATAAATGTTTACTTAAGAAACCAGCAAAAGTCTGAATTTCCTTTTCACCAGACTTGGAGCAAAAGTACGTTAATGGGATGTGATCCAGCCCATAGATACCCAGGTTTTATCATGATATTTCATACAACAACATCTGAAGCGTCTCTTTTGGTGAGGCGGCGATTTACTAAATGCTGGATTCAGATCGAGAGCAAATCTTGGCGATGTTTGTAAAGTACATTTTTTGCCAAGGAAGGAACTGTATAAAATGACGGGGGTAAAACTTCAGACAGTCGCCATCAAACGACTGTCATTGGCCAATGTATGTACCTATGTCCCTCAGCTCTGCAAACAATGAACTGTCAGTCACCATGACCAAAAATAATGAGAGTTTGATCTCCCACAACCCTCCAGTTCTACACCGCCAACCCCTGTCGTTCCCCCTCAACACACACCTCTGTAAATACTAAGAGCAGCTGCTTCATATCCCAACATCATTAGAGTGGTGTAACACCAAAGTATGAAATATCTATATGGGGGGGATCATTTTCCCCACCAGAATGACTTGACTCTGTATTTCCCTGAGACATCCTTTGCCATGTTCATTTATTTAGGGATTTTTTTTTGTCTGTCTTTCTTTGGCATTTTCATTTGTTTTCGTTTCCCCCCTCATTTACTAAGACAATGCACATCATGTTCATGTTCTGTTGTTGTAAAAATAGATCACACTTTTTAGAAACCAAACCCCACAAAACAAACAGAATAGCTCGCAGACATGTAGCTCTGCAGTAATGTCACTGTATAATATGCACTAACCTCAAGGACACAAAATGTGCAAATTGCTGCCTAAATTGTAGCCACGGTATGTTTTGTGGAAACATACGTGTCTGGCGCTACAGAGAATAAAATGAACTTGACTTAAGTGTGGCGGGGTGCCCCCCCCCCCCCCCCCCCCCCCC